>BOPN01005210.1:60879-65879 GCA_017312705.2 Penaeus japonicus
ACGTTCCTTCGTAAAATGTTCTTTTGGTGCAGCATATATTCTTATGCTCTCTCTTTGGTAATAGCACCGTCTTTTCGTCTAATCATTATTTGAATTATTTAAACAGTATTATGCGTTCAAACAATATTCAAAGAAAATGGAGATTAACGAAGGGGTAACTAAAGAATAGCCAGGACGAAACTTACGATATTCATATTGATGATAACTATTATAATCATAGTGTAGTGGTTTAGTGCAGACGACGCTGACACTTCTAAGATAAGTTAGGGATTTCAATGATTATGAAGGTTTTATATATGAAATATCTCATGAATACTCATTTATTGAAACAAGGCAAACTACTACAAATAATCACGGTACACTAAACCTTACTTGCAGAAATATCACAGACATGAAAATCCAAAACAAGTCCTGACCGAGAGCATACCCTTCACTCCTACCAAGGGATAACGAGACTGAAGGGCCGGCAGGACCTCAACCTCCAAGATGGCGTAGAGTTGCCATATACACAATTTTGTGTGTTTTTTTTATATAAACGAGGCGTGAGCTCTTCGAGTCAAAATACCAGTACATTTCCCAAGAGGTGGGGCGTTTGTATGAAATTAAAGAAAATACTGAAGGGCGTCGCCAAGGGCGTGAACAATAAACGGAAAGAAAAATGACAAAATGACAAACGAGTACCACGTGGTCTCGGATACGTATTTGGTGAATCCAGGAGGCGTTCGCAGAACGCCTGCGACGTCACAGATGTCACACTACAATAGTATGCACAATGATGAATGCAATAAAATACGCGAAGAATTATCGAATAGTTTACTGGCAGAAAAATACGTCTATCAGTTATGATGACGGAGATAAATCAGCAATGGTAATGATAATAATACCTTTTAAGTACCTTTACACACTCACGCACCCAGAGAGAGGGAGATTGAGAGAAAGAGAGAGAGAGAAAAAGGGGGGGGGGAGAGAGTCTGACTTCCATGACATCTTCTCTAGGGTTAGTGTCACCTACCGCCTCTTGCTACATGTTCTGACATTCTGTAGTACCTGGTTGAATGTCCACTCTTTCTCCCTCTGTCTCTGTCTCTGTCTCTCTCTCTTTCTCTATCTTTCTCTCTCCGTCTCTCTCTCTCTCTCTCTCTCTCTCTCCCTTTCTTTCTCCCCCTCCCTCTCTCTAGGTGCGTGTGTGTGGTGATAAAGGTACTAATAAAGATATTAAAGTTATTGTTACTGTTACCATTACTGATTTATCACCGTCATCATAATTGATAGATATGTTTTCTTCCAATAAACTATTCAATTAGCATTGATGTATTTCATTGCATTGAGCATACTGTTATCATTATAGTTATCATCATTATGTATATCATAAGTAGCGTAGCCGTCAGGCTGGTAGAGTGGTAACGCGTAGGCTTCGCATCCCCGTGGTTAGGATCGGGTCCCGTCCACTGGCGCCTGGCGGTCACTGTTGTGGTTGGACACCATGGTGGGTAAGAACCAAGCTCAGATCGAGTCAACACTCGTTGACATACTCATGTGTCAGTATTCGCTGGCACAGGCGTATAAGCTCGGCGAAGCATCTGCTCGGCAAATCTGGTTTATTCTTATCCTATACAGGAAGCGTTCCGGTTATTTTTAAGTTACCCCTTTTCTAATCCTCATTTTCTTTGAATCCAAGAGTACTGATAGGGGGACTTAAATATCGTTTGGTCGCATAACACTGTGTAAATAATTCCAGTTACAATTATACGAAAAAGCGATGGTGTTACCAAGAGAGAGCATAAGAACTCAAACCGCATCTACATTTTACTAAGGAACGCACGCGCCAAAACGTGAATTTGTTTTACTGAAGCTCAATGTTTGAATAACGCAGGTCGTGACCCTTTTCATCCAAGGGCCACTTTTGAACTGTTGAGAGGCTCGAGGGCAGCAATGGTGGTAGTTACGTTAGTGCCCATGTATTAACTAAAATATAATTAGAATATATAGTCTTCTTGTTGTTGTTTTTTCTGAAACACAGATTTTTTTTAATTTTATAAGAAAATTTGTTACTGAATATAACACTTGGGATCCAAAAGAAAATTTAAAAATCTTAGATATATAAATTGCTCACATATCATCAAAAACACTCTCTTGCAATAATATTATTTTCATCCTCAATTCAAAATTACCAAAACAGACAGACACTTTCAGTACAAATATGCCTTTACTGTTCATCTGATGTTCCATTTTCGTTACTAATCTCACTCTCAGTTTAAATTACCAGGAGTCAATCCAAATGGAATTCTCCAAATAGATAATAGTTAGTGTTTTTTATATTGGATTCAACAATCCTCATTCTTGAAAAAGACGTTAGTAAACGAGATGGGTGGATGGAATGTATCGTTGACAACGCATTCAGAGGAAAATTGTTGAATGAGACTTACGTTGTTCATTTTTTAAATTAAGGCCTCATTGCACTACAAGTCGATCACTTGCATCTGCATATTTCCAAGAATGTCGTCAGGAGGGACGCTGAAAGATAGAAAAGGGTTTTATATTCATTAATTGCTTTGGGACTTCATATAAAAATGTACAGAATTTGTTGAAGATATTGACTAGCTGTAATTGTGAATTAGTATTTCTACTTGTGTATAATGCTAAGGGAAATATACATGCATTGTGAATATTTATTTCATCAGCAATTTACCAAAATCATACGATAACGTGAGTGGAGGGAGATTTGATGACAGTGGTGTTATCACTATGTTGAACATTTCGCTGTTTCATCCACTTTGTGGGAAGAAAGTGTTATTTTCCAAAGTGCTTATGATTGGAATAAATGTGGAAGATGTATTTCCCTTTTCAAACATTGGTTTTGTTTTCTGGTTAATAGAATATTTATTTTTAGCTGAATGATGTGAAAATAAATGAAAACAGTACTGAGTGGCTGATGGAGAACATTCTAGAACTTCCCATAGCAATGTATATTACATAAGTTTATGACTTCACTTTGGTTCTAGCTTAAGTGAAGATAAAAATCTGTCTGAATATATCAGAGGTAGCATCAGAAGCAGCAAGCATTTACCAGGACAAGGCCGAAAAAAAACAAGGCATCTTTGGGCGCACCTGTCACGGATTAAGACTATCGAGAGAAAATTTGAAGATCCTTTCTTTTATCTTGTTTATCTTTTTTATAGTAGCAACAAAAATATGACAGAAGATATATTGCAAGAGCCTTTTTGACGCGTAGGTAATGGATGCAATGATTTTTTTCTTCAAGATTACAACTTAATTTTTGTTCCTTTACAAGATGACAGAGATGAGAAAGAGAGAGCCGTGAAGGTCGCTATTCCAAGACTTTACGTGTGTGTGTGTGTGTATATATATATATACTTATATATATATAGTTATATACATATATATGTGTGTGTGTGTGTGTGTGTGTGTGTGTGTGTGTGTGTGTGTGTGTGAGTGAGTGTAACTGGAAACAATGTTTGTTTTTTTTCATCTGTCATACAATATGTTTAAAGGAAAAAACGCATTGCAATGTATTTTTATTTGCAATAGCCAAAGTTATGGAGTTAATTCAAGGTTATGCCGTAGACATCCGCTATTCCTTAAACAAAGCAAGCAATCGGTGAGAGTCGTCAGCGTGTTCGGATTGGCTCCTCGTTCGCGTAAGTCGTTCGTCTTGCTGGCGAGAAGTCCGGATTCTGTCAGCTATCTTTAGCAGAATGTTCCAGTATTGGCATTGTTCTCAATGAAGGACACGTAATCTGGAAATACGAAATACAGTATGATAAAACTGTCAGCAGTAAGACAGGACGAAGACAGGAGAGAAAGGGAAAGCGAATTCGGCGCAAAGAAGGATCACTCACCGGGCACATCGGTGTAAACACCGTAGTTGCCTGCGTCCGCGCATCCGATTCCCCAGCTGACTATGCCGGCGAGATGGTGCTGGCCGTTGACGTCGACTGTCAAGGGACCGCCACTGTCGCCCTGTAAGTCAAACGGGTATCAATAAGTTCACATTTACAGCCTATTCCTGTGGTTAGTAGGATCTGCCATGAAACAAAGGAGTTTGGTGTTTCTGAGGTCAGCCTACCTGGCAGGAGTCGATGCCACCCTCGGGAAGACCCGCGCAGATCATGTTACTTGTGATGTACCCGGAGGGGTAAGAACTGACGCATTCGCTCTGGGATCTGATGGGCACTGTAACCTCATAAGCCTGATTTGGCTGGTCACCCCCTGTTGGACAGATGGGAAGTTCGAGTTCGGTGGCACGAAAAGTAATGAATGTTGCAAGCGTTATAGCGCACGTGGTCATAACATGATGCTGCCTCACCCGATGACAGAGTTCCCCAGCCAGTGACGATGCCGTTCTGGCCGGCATAATTATCCGTGGAAGACGGAAGGCATACTGGCATGATTCCAGGCAAGGTTAGGTCCACGGCCGAGGAGACTCGGATGAGGGCGATGTCGTTGTCAACCTGCAGAGGATCAGATGGTGCTTTCAGTGCAGGATACACAGGACACGGGATAAATTAGAGAAAAATAAAAGTAGAATCTAACTGCAGTAGGATGCACACGAAAGGAAATTGGTTAGCAACCATATGCATTTCAGAGATGTATTGATATATCACGACAGGTGACTCATCACACTCCTGTCCTGTGACTCACCGTAATGTCGTCGTACTGTGGATGCATAATGATTTCAGCGACGGGCTTCGTGATGACCTGCGTCGCAGCCGAATCCGTCCAGTCCCACATGTTGTAGAGAATCTCCAGTCCAGAAGCGCTACGTCTGATTGGCGCAAAAGAAACATACTGGGTCATTACACTTCAAATTTGGGATATAAACTCTAAAGTAAAATTTAACAAAACAGACCTACATCCAACCTACTCCGCACTCACCCATCGACACAGTGGGCAGCCGTCACCACCCACTCACTGTTGTACACAGATCCGCCACAGAAGGGGTGATTACTGCCACCAGCAGTGGACAGAGCGACCAGCCA
>BOPN01005210.1:88379-93379 GCA_017312705.2 Penaeus japonicus
TTTTGATACCGAAAAATCTCCCGCCAGAAATCGTTAGTACCGTCTCGACGCAGGCGCGTGTGGGGAGGGTTGGGTATGAACCTCATAAACGAAAAATTTCCGGAAGAAATGAATATCTTAACTGTGCAAAATACAACGAAATCTAACCGAAAAATATCGTGTCGGACCCAGAAGGTTGGTTGCGTATTTAACCAATTTTACCAAAAAAGTTCACCCCTAAGTTATAAAAGCATTGACCTTCAATAAAATAAATCCACATATTGGCATTTACGTTCCTTAGTAAAATGTTCTTTTGGTGCAGCATATATTCTTATGCTCTCTCTTTGGTAATAGCACCGTCTTTTCGTCTAATAATTATTTGAATTATTTAAACAGTATTCTGCGTTCAAACAATATTCAAAGAAAATGGAGATTAACGAAGGGGTAACTAAAGAATAGCCAGGACGAAACTTATGATATTCATATTGATGATAACTATTATAATCATAGTGTAGTGGTTTAGTGCAGACGGCAGCACTTCTATGGATAAGTTAGGGATTTCAATGATTATGAAGGTTTTATATATGAAATATCTCATGAATACTCATTTATTGAAACAAGGCAAACTACTACAAATAATCACGGTACACTAAACCTTACTTGCAGAAATATCACAGACATGAAAATCCAAAACAAGTCCTGACCGAGAGCATACCTTTCACTCCTCCCAAGGGATAACGAGACTGAAGGGCCGGCAGGACCTCAACCTCCAAGATGGCGTAGAGTTGCCATATACACAATATTGTGTGGGGTTTTTTATTGTAAACGAGGCGTGAGCTCTTCGAGTCAAAATACCAGTGCATTTCCCAAGAGGTGGGGCGTTTGTATGAAATTAAAGAAAATACTGAAGGGCGTCGCCAAGGGCGTGAACAATAAACGGAAAGGAAAATGACAAAATGACAAACGAGTACCACGTGGTCTCGGATACGTATTTGGTGAATCCAGGAGGCGTTCGCAGAACGCCTGCGACGTCACAGATGTCACACTACAATAGTATGCACAATGATGAATGCAATAAAATACGCGAAGAATTATCGAATAGTTTACTGGCAGAAAAATACGTCTATCAGTTATGATGACGGAGATAAATCAGCAATGGTAATGATAATAATACCTTTTAAGTACCTTTACACACTCACGCACCCAGAGAGAGGGAGATGAAGAGAAAGAGAGAGAGAGAAAAAGGGGGGGGGAGAGAGTCTGACTTCCATGACATCTTCTCTAGGGTTAGTGTCACCTACCGCCTCTTGCTACATGTTCTGACATTCTGTAATACCTGGTTGAATGTCCACTCTTTCTCCCTCTGTCTCTGTCTCTGTCTCTCTCTCTTTCTCTATCTTTCTCTCTCCGTCTCTCTCTCTCTCTCTCTCTCTCTCTACTTTCTCTTTCTCCCCTCACTCTCTCTAGATGCGTGTGTGTGGTGATAAAGGTACTAATAAAGATATTGAAGTTATTGTTACTGTTACCATTACTGATTTATCACCGTCATCATAATTGATAGATGTTTTTCTTCCAATAAACTATTCAATTATGACCGATGTATTTCATTGCATTGAGCATACCTGTTATCATTATAGTTATCATCATTATGTATATCATAAGTAGCGTAGCCGTCAGGCTGGTAGAGTGGTAACGCGTAGGCTTCGCATCCCTGTGGTTAGGATCGGGTCCCGTCCACTGGCGCCTGGCGGTCACTGTTGTGGTTGGACACAATGGTGGGTAAGAACCAAGCTCAGATCGAGTCAACACTCGTTGACATACTCATGTGTCAGTATTCACTGGCACAGACGTATAAGCTCGGCGAAGCATCTGCTCGGCAAATCTGGTTTATTCTTATCCTATACAGGAAGCGTTCTGGTTATTTTTAAGTTACCCCTTTTCTAATCCTCATTTTCTTTGAATCCAAGAGTACTGATAGGGGGACTTAAATATCGTTTGGTCGCATAACAATGTGTAAATAATTCCAGTTACAATTATACAAAAAAAAAGCGATGGTGTTGCCAAGAGAGAGCATAAGAACTCAAACCGCATCTACATTTTACTAATGAACGCACGCGCCAAAACGTGAATTTGTTTTACTGAAGCTCAATGTTTGAATAACGCAGGTCGTGACCCTTTTCATCCAAGGACCACTTTTGACCTGTTGAGAGGCTCGAGGGCAGCAATTGTAGTAGTTACGTTAGTGCCCATGTATTAACTAAAATATAATTAGAATATATAGTCTTCTTGTTGTTTTTTTCTGAAACAGATTTTTATTTTAAATTTTATAAGAAAATTTGTTACAGAATATAACACTTGGGATCCAAAAGAAAATTTAAAAATCTTAGATATATAAATTGCTCACATATCATCAAAAACACTCTCTTGCAATGATATTATTTTCATCCTCAATTCAAATTACCAATCAGACAGACACTTTCAGGACAAATATGCCTTTACTGTTCATCTGATGTTCCATTTTCGTTACTAATCTCACTCTCAGTTTAAATTACCAGGAGTCAATCCAAATGGAATTCTCCAAATAGATAATAGTTAGCGTTTTTTATATTGGATTCAACAATCCTCATTCTTGAAAAAGACGTTAGTAAACGAGATGGGTGGATGGAATGTATCGTTGACGACGTATTCAAGAGGGAAAATTGTTGAATGAGACTTACGTTGTTCATTAATTAGATACTCATTGCACTACAAGTCGATCACTTGCATCTGCATATTTCCAAGAATGTCGTCAGGAGGGACGCTGAAGATAGAAAAAGGGTTTTATATTCATCAATTGCTTTGGGACTTCATATAAAAATGTACAGAATTTGTTGAAGATATTGACCAGCTGTAATTGTGAATTAGTATTTCTACTCGTGTATAATGCTAAGGGAAATATACATGCATTGTGAATATTTATTTCATCAGCAATTTACCAAAATCATACGATAACGTGAGTGGAGGGAGAACTTGCGAGTGGATCCAATTTGATGAAAGTGGTGTTATCACTATGTTGAACATTTCGCTGTTTCATCCACTTTGTGGGAAGAAAGTGTTATTTTCCAAAGTGCTTATGATTGGAATAAATGTGGAAGATGTATTTCCCTTTTCAAACATTGGTTTTGTTTTCTGGTTAATAGAATATTTATTTTTAGCTGAATGATGTGAAAATAAATGAAAACAGTACTGAGTGGCTGATGGAGAACATTCTAGAACTTCCCATAGCAATGTATATTACATAAGTTTATGACTTCACTTTGGTTCTAGCTTAAGTGAAGATAAAAATCTGTCTGAATTTATCAGAGGTAGCATCAGAAGCAGCAAGCATTTACCAGGACAAGGCCGAAAAAAAAAACAAGACATCTTTGGGCGCACCTGTCACGGATTAAGACTATCGAGAGAAAATTTGAAGATCCTTTCTTTTATCTTGTTTATCTTTTTTATAGTAACTTAACAAAATATGACAGAAATATGTGCAAGAGCCTTTTTGACGCGTAGGTAATGGATGCAATGATTTTTTTCTTCAAGATTACAACTTAATTTTTGTTCCTTTACAAGATGACAGAGATGAGAAAGAGAGAGCCGTGAAGGTCGCTATTCCAAGACTTTACGTAATGTTATTATCACCAACCTGCCAAATGCATTTTCGCCTCTATAACCATCCCTCATCATTGTATGTGTGTGTGTGTGTGTGTGTGTATATATATATATATATATATATATATATATATATATATATATATATATATATATATATATATATATATATATGTATGTATATACATACATATATATATATATATATATATATATATATATGTATATACTTATATATATATATATAGTTATATATATATAGTTATATATATATATATGTGTGTGTGTGTGTGTGTGTGTGTGTGTGTGTGTGTGTGTGTGTGTGTGTGTGTGTGTGTGTGTGTGTGTGTGTGTGTGAGTGAGTGTAACTGGAAACAATGTTTTTTTTCATCTGTCATACAATAGGTTTCAAGGAAAAACCGCATTGCAATGTATTTTTATTTGCAATAGCCAAAGTTATGGAGTTAATTCAAGGTTATGCCGTAGACATCCGTTATTCCTTAAACAAAGCAAGCAATCGGTGAGAGTCGTCAGCGTGTTCGGATTGGCTCCTCGTTCGCGTAAGTCGTTCGTCTTGCTGGCGATAAATCCGGGTTCTGTCAGCTATCTTTAGCAGAATGTTCCAGTATTGGCATTGTTCTCAATGAAGGTCACGTAATCTGGAAATACGAAATACAGTATGATAAAACTGTCAGCAGTAAGACAGGACGAAGACAGGAGAGAAAGGGAAAGCAAGTTCGGCGCAAAGAAGGATCACTCACCGGGCACATCGGTGTAAACACCGTAGTTGCCTGCGTCCGCGCATCCACATGACTAGCACCGGCGAGATGGTGCTGGCCGTTGACGTCGACTGTCAAGGGACCGCCACTGTCACCTAATAAGTCAAACGGGTATCAATAAGTTCACATTTACAGCCTATTCTGTGATTCGATACAGGATCTGCCATGAAACAAAGGAGTTTGGTGTTTCTGAGAGTCCAGCCTACCTGGCAGAGTCTGATGCCACCCTCAGGAAGACCCGCGCAGATCATGTTACTTGTGATGTACCCGGAGGGTAAGGAACTGACGCATTCGCTCTGGGGTCTGATGGGCACTGTGACCTCATAAGCCTGATTTGGCTGGTCACCCCCTGTTGGACAGATGGGAAGTTCGAGTTCGGTGGCACGAAAAGTAATGAATATTGCAAGCGTTATAGCGCACGTGGTCATAACATGATGCTGCCTCACCCGATGACAGAGTTCCCCAGCCAGTGACGATGCCGTTCTGGCCGGCATAATTATCCGTGGAAGACGGAAGGCATACTGGCATGATTCCAGGCAAGGTTAGGTCCACGGCCGAGGAGACTCGGATGAGGGCGATGTCGTTGTCAATCTGCGGAGGATCGAA
>BOPN01005211.1:5000-7500 GCA_017312705.2 Penaeus japonicus
ATAATGATGTTAATATTGATAATGGCAATGATGATATTGATGATAACAATATTGGTGATAAGGGAAATACTAATGATAATGATAACAATGATAATGACAACAACAATGACAATGATAATGATAAAAACAATGGTTAATATTGGAAATAATGAAATTCTGATAAAAGTGATAATAATGATGATATCAATGTAAAGACAATTATATCATATTTTTCCATACAAATATATTAGGAATAATTACAGTAATAATCATCATATTACTAGACACACACACAATTAATATGTATATATATATATATATATATATATATATATATATATATATGTGTATAAATATATATATATATATATATATATATATATATATATATATACATATATATACATATATATATATATATATATATATATATATATATATATATATATATATATATATATATATATATATGTGTGTGTGTGATGATATTATTGATGATATTGATATATATATATATATATTCAGAAAACAAACTGTTACTATTTTGGTTTTACTATTAATACCAATAGTATAAGTAATAAATTATAAGTAATAATATCAAGAGCAGATAAGGGTAAATCAAAAAGATATATCAATATTGAAAGCACTTTAACAAAAATGAAATATAAATTGATAATAATATTTTAGTGGAATCATAATCATCATAATCACTATTATCATTATCATATCCGTGTTTTCCCAGAAATGTATAATTTTACCAGTGGTCTTCTTCTTTTTTCTTCTTTTTTAATCGCAGTTTCGATTACTTTCTCGCCCGTTTATATCTAAAACTTTTCGTATTATCCTTGTCGTTCTAAGCAAACAAGATTTCTACAGCTTATAAAATCCCATTCTCTTTTTATTTTTTTTTCTATCCATTTATCAAAACCTCTCGAGACTGTACCTGCATCTTTCACGTATTTGCAATTATTTATTTACATTTATTTATTTCAAGTTGTTATGATTTGTACAGTTTCCTCTTTCTGATTTTTTTATACGAATGAAAACGCAAGCTCAATCAAGTGCCCGTTTTTTTTTTTTTTTTTTTTTTTTTTTTTTTTTTTTTTTTTTTTTTTTTATAACAGTGACGTCAGCTCTGCCACATGCTCTAACTCTGCATATGGAAATCAAATAACGTTTTGCAATCATGCGACTCAACGTAGCTAATAACCAAGACGTTCACAAATTATTTTTTTTATAATAAATCAATCAATCATATGACTAAAATATTCTCTCTGTGGCTGGCGCATGGATTATTTTTCTCCCTTTTCAAAGCCATACGTTTCACATTGCTTTCAATGGATTATGATTATGTTATTATTATATAATGATTATATTATCATTTTCATCGTCATGATTATTACTGTTATTATCATTATCATTATTATTATTATTATTATCGATATTATTTTCATTATTATTAGTAGTAGTATTAACATGATCATTGTTGATATCATTATCACCATCATCATTATTGTTATCATTATCATTGTCATGTTTATTTTCATCATTATAAGTATTGTTATCATCATTATCATCTATATTGTTATTCATTTTATTATAATTATTTTCAATTGTTGTTGCTGTTGTTATCATTATCATGATAATTATCATTACACTGTTACTTATATTTCCTATTACCATTATTGTTATTGTTCATATTCTTATTATCATAATTCTTTATCACTATTATTATTATCATTATTAACATTGCCATTATCATTATTAACATTGCTATTATCATTACCATTATTATTGTTATTAATGTTATTACCGTTAACATTTTCATTATCATCATTTTTATTATCATCATTTTCATTATCATCATTTTCATTATCATAATTATCATTGTCATTATCATGACCACCATCCTCATTACTATTATCATTATCATTATCATCATAATCATAATTATCATTATCATCAATATCATTATTGTTATCCTCCTCCTCCTCGCCATCTTCCTTATCAAGATCGTTTATTCGATTTTGTGATGAAATGTATCCTTTAGATTAAAAAACTCATCACCCTTACAGCCCATCAAGCGAATTGGTTTTGCTAAGAATTGCAAGGTATTATTTATACTGTTATTAACTTTAAAATGATAATAATAATTATTATTATTATAATTATAATTATCATTATTATTATGATATATATTGTTACATTGTTATCAATATATATATATATATATATATATCTATATATATATATATATATTATATCGTGTCATATTATTGAAGTTATAATATATTGTTATTGTATCAGCTGCTGTGTTTGACACCAACCTTATATTTCTCTATGTGTGGATATTAGAGTAATCTATACCCATCACAGATAGATAGATAGATAGATATGTATATATATATGTATATATATACATGAATATATATATATAGAATATATATATATATATATATATATATATATATATATATATATATACACACACACACACACACACACACACACACACACACAC
>BOPN01005211.1:77500-80000 GCA_017312705.2 Penaeus japonicus
AAACTAGATTGTATATATATTTAGATCTTATCTTAAGATTAACATTAATGCTCTCTCTTTTTGTCATTCTCTCTCTCTCTCTCTCTTTCTTTCTTTCTTTCTTTCTCTCTCTCTCTCTCTCTCTCTCTCTCTCTCTCTCTCTCTCTCTCTCTCTCTCTCTCTCTCCGTCCTTCTTTTCACACACACACACACACACACACACACACACACGCGCACACACACACACACACACACACACACACACACACACGCACACACACACACACACGCCCACTAACACCAGCGACCAATCATAGTGACCAGCAAGGTTTCTTCCCCCTCATAATACTCCTCTTGTTACGTCATAATCAGGCGGGATAGAGATGGTGGTAGTTTATAATAATGGCCGTCCATTTTATGTAAATGTTTCCTGTACATGACATAATTACATCGTTTAAAACATCCGACCTTTTTGGAAACTTGTACATTATTTAGATCAAAATGCTACACACCATTTGATTGTCGATATTAAGCTTGGGCTCGGTGTATTTCATACCTATATCAATAATACACTATATATATATATATATATATATATATATATATATATATATATATATATATATATATAAATATAAAATATATATATATATATATATATATATATATATATATATATATATATATATATATATATATATATATATATATATACATACATATATATATAAATATATATATATATATATATATATATATATACATATATATATATATATATATATATATATATATATATATATATATATATATATATATATATATATATATTCATATACATATATACACCGATGCATCGGTAACGGTATCGGTTTCGTCCCATCTTTTGATATATATATCGTTATCGGTTGATTAAATAACGATACCACTTAAAATTAAGAAATATTTAGTGATTTGAAAATGATTTAGTACCAAAACTGAACCATCTAGTATCAAAATATGTTAAGCACATTGTACCTAGTAATACAAAACATCTCGGAATCTTCTACTTACGCTACCGTGGGCGTTTACGACACACGTTAGTGGTAATGGGGGCGGAGCCTGGCACACCCCTTACCTGAGTCTTTCACGGCCTCACGCTGCAGTCCACGTGAATGGGGGAGTAAAACTTTCCTAGTTCTTATAATTTTTCTTATTAATAGGTCTTTAATAAGTATATGACTTCTTGCTGACAAGTTGTATATCAATAGAAAAAAATATATATATATAGAGAGAGAGAGAGAGTCATAAACCTCACGGTAATTTGGTAATTTGGCATGTTATGCATGTGTAATTACCAAGCCCCATATCCAGTCAAGATACGACAGCTGCAACTCTCATTAAACTTAAGTGTATAATTCATTGGCCATTGTATATTACATTTCGTGATTAATATGTACCGTCGACCACATACGAAGCGGGTACACGTACCTTAGCCAGAAAGGATCGAGCGGTTGTTACACCAGGGGTTTTCCGTGAATTAATTACATGTAGTTGTTAATTACTAATTTTTGTATTCAGTTAAATGTGAGACGCATTTATCTAAACAGATTACGGTACTTTATATAACCAGGCAGATATTACATTGGAAGTTAAGATAGAACTAAAATAGATTTAAGACCTTGCAAGATATTTGAGCATACATTAATTCTCCTCTCACGTGTTGCTAGAGGATGGAGGGAAGAAAGAATGGGGGAGGGTGGAGGGAAGGAAGGAGAGTGGAAGGAAGGAAGGAGGGTGGAGGGAAGGAAGGAGGGTGGAGGGAAGGAAGGAGGGTGGAGGGAAGGAAGGAGGGTGGAGGGAAGGAAGGAGGGTGGAGGGAAGGAAGGAGGGTGGAGGGAAGGAAGGAGGGCGGAGGGAAGGAAGGAGGGTGGAGGGAAGGAAGGAGAGTGGAAGGAAGGAAGGAGGGTGGAGGGAAGGAAGGAGAGTGGAAGGAAGGAGGGCGGAGGTGAGAGCGCGCCGGGTGTGAGAGTCAGGCCCCATCCGGACGGGCGAGCTTTTATTAGGCAAACTTTGGTCGATGTGACGTCAGAATTAAAGAAACTGTGAGAAAAACTTTGAGATTACAAAGATTCGCTGCGAAGCTTTTTCGTTTCTTCGTTTCTGACGTCACGTTGTGCAAAGTTTACAGAGCTAAGCTTGTCCGTCTGAACGCGGCTTAAGAAGAGATGTATTACGGTAATTATAAGGAGGAATAATCTGTTCAAAAGAAGATGAAGAAAAAAAAGGAAAAAAAAAAAAAAAAAAAAAATTAATGCATTTTGTGAAATACATGTTCGTCGAGCATTTGAAATTTTGTGCCAGGGTGAGTGAATAAAAAAGGTAATACAGCAAAAATATTCCTGGTGCTTATCTAAATTATTAGAGCCTTGGAGTGATACAACTAGGCAAATATCTAGGTTAAGATTACTAGATCAAATGCCCCAGCTATCAAGACTTTTTTTAATGATTCTCAAATATCTATAAAACCTATAGTAGGCTT
>BOPN01005212.1:5000-12500 GCA_017312705.2 Penaeus japonicus
TCCAGGAAGAGACAAGCATTGCTCATCTTGTCACTCTAGGCGTGCGATATATATCTGTGTATTTTTAAAGCACCGATACAGAAAGTCCTTGCTTTCTCCGTCAAGCTGAAATGACAGATATGTAAAAATTTTAACCCGGTTTCACATGAACATTTATTCCGAAAAATATCTAAATATGCATAACATCCAGAAACAAGAGAGGTCCTTTAACAAGCGGATCCTCGTGCAGCAATAATTAATCTTCAACGGCAGATCACAAATTAACATCCATATTCTCATTCCAAAAGCCCACTTCGCAATGTTTATGAATAATTTATCCATTCCGGAATGCATATGTCCACTTAGGCTCTAATATACTGAACGTGAATACTGTAACAAGTCAAAGGACAGTGGATGGCACGACCTCGGAGACTGACGATGCACGTAGATAATTCAAAACAACTGGGAGGAAGCCTGGTTGGGATGGCGGGAGCGAGGAATACTGCGCGGGAGGTGGTGGTCAGGGCTCGGTCTCTCCTGAAGGGGTGGATATCTGAGGACTTGCCTTTCTGATCTCTCCTTCGTTTGGGATGCAAGAGAGATTTTGAGCATCTGCCCCGGTGATCTCTCCTTCATTTGGGATGTAAGAGAGATTAAGAGCATCTGCCCCGGTGATCTCACCTTCGGTTAAGATGCAAGAGAGATTTTGAGCATCTACCCCAGTGATCTCACCTTCGGTTAAGATGCAAGAGAGATATTGAGCATCTGTCCCGGTGATCAAACCTTCGGTTGAGATGCAAGAAAGAGCTGATCATTTGTCCGAGAGATCTCTCCAACGTCGAAAACGGAAGAGAGTCTGAGCATCTGTCCCAGCTATCTCTCTTTCAACTGAGATGCGAGAGGTCATGAACAGCTGTTCATCGTTCTCTCTATGGAGAACATCGGTCTCAAGGCCTATCCCTCTTCGAAGCACACGTGACTCTGGCCTCTTCTTCGTCCGTGATGTGACAGAACCTGAACATCTTCCCCTCGATCACCCCCTTCGTCTGAGATGCGACCGAAACTGAGCATCCTTCTCTCAATCTATCGTTATACTAAATGGTGGATATTCGAAAGAATCGGATACAAGGTGCTTTTTTGGTAGTAAGGTAGAATACGAAATCATTGCTGCTATGAGTATTTTACCATTGCTTTGTTATTATCATAGGAGCGGCAGCAGCATCATAATCGACATTATCGTCACTATTTTCATCATAGTCTTTACCTGAATATGATGATCGTCGTTATCGTCATGGTATCAATGCCAACACCTGTACTAGTATTAGAATTAATACCAAATGTCATTGCTAGTGTCATGTCTGTGGCACTGGCATTTTTTTCGTCTGCTGTATTTACAGCAGATAAACGACACAGGACGAAGATGCAGAAGGAGAAGATGCACAAGCGGGAAATGGGAAAGTGGCAACCATGATCTGTTGCACTCTTTATGGTTTTGTAAACATGAAATTGAAAGCTGGCACTACCGCTGTAACTTAAACCAAAATAAATATCCTTGTATTCTGATATATTTTGGTAGTAGCCGCAATGGCCAAGCAACATCCATCTTCTCTCAAGCATGCACACATACTCAATAATACAGACATGCTATCACAGCCTCCCCAGACAGACCGAAAGCTCTCACTCGTGTGTGTATATCCATCCAAACACACACACACAAACATTCCTCCACACACGCCCACATTCAAACGCAAAACGAATTCACACACACCCACCCACCCACACACACACGTAACATACACCTACACACACATAAATATTTCACGCATAGGTTTAGACCTTCATGTATATGAAATGGCATCTAACAGCAAATTTAAACACGAATCTAGACGCAAATATCATAAAACGGTTCTGAATATGAATGCCAAATGGATTAATTTAAGTCAATGTATTTCTTAGCCTTGTTGGCTTCATGCTCCTCATCCTATTATTAGACAAGAAAGTTCTAAAAGGAAAGGGCATTGTGAAACAGGGATTGCGTAGCCATGGGCGGAGAGCAAAGAAAACCATGCCGTTGAAAATTCATGGTCGTTTATCATTTATGCACAATGATCCTTAATTTGAAGCTGGTCTATTTCATACTTAATTGCACACTGATCTATGATTTAAAGGTGGTTTATTTTAAACGTATTACAGCGCATGGTTGAAGTGCACTTTTAGGGTATTGTGTGAGCACTAGTGATAATTGTACCCAGTTTTTGTTTTCGTTAGTATGGAGGCGAAAGAATCTAGGGGATGAATATTTTATCATAATTTTACGAATTGGGAAATTACGAATTGTGAAATATCCTCTTCGTAATAGTAAATGGCTGAACATATTCCCAGTTTGAAGTGATATTCTTTCCTGGTGAAGATTTTCACATTGGCGACCTTGATTGGCTGCTAAGAGGAATTCCTTGACCATTTGGCTGCGCCCTTGCTGAGTCATTTAGCCAGGTAGAGTCACTGTGGTCCTCCTATACACGCATAGTTACATTTACATATGAGCACACACACACACACACACACGCACGCACGCACGCACGCACGCACGCACGCACGCACGCACGCACGCACGCACGCACACACACACACACACACACACACACACACACACACATTCTCATAATCACCTAGTATAGAAATAGAAACCCAGCCTACCGATTACAGAGCTTATCATTGACACTTTCATCACGCGTTTCTCCATCGGTATATATCTAGCCTATGCAAATTAACGGCGGTATAAATCAGGTCATAAAATTGGCCCTGAAAGGCGCAATCGACGGCCATCAGCGGTGCCAGCGCAGTTCCGGGAACATTTGCAGGGCTGTCACGCTTGCTACGGGGTGCGGGTCAGTGGTGCGTCCCCCTCCCCCTCCCCCTTCCCTCCCTTTCCACTTCTGCCGTCTCTCTTCTGCTCTTTATTCCTTAGCTGTCGTTTTTCCCCTCTCCCGTATTTCCATCTTTCTTAATCTTTACTCTCTTCTTCCTCTCCTATTCCCCCTTCACACTCCTCTTTTCACCGCCGTTCCCTCTCCCCTCTTTTCCATTTTTCACCCTATTACTTTACTCCTTTTTCCCCATATCCCATTCTCCCCTCTTTTTTCTCCCTTTCCCAATTCCCTCCTTCATTCCCTTCCCTCGTATCACTACTTTGACCCCCTCCCCTCATTATTCCATCCCCCTCTTCTCTTTACCCCTTTATTCCTTCTATTTTCCATCCTCCCCTTCCCCTTTTATCACCCCATCTCCTCCTTCCTCTCCCTCCCATTTTTACCCTAACCCAGTCCCCCTAACCCAAACCTCCCTCCCCCCCACAGCTTCTCAGCCTCCCTCCCAGCTTCCCAGCCTCCCCCCCGCTTCCCAGCCCCCCTCCCCCCCGCAGCTTCCAAGGCTCACTTCCTACAGATGATTCTTCTTCACTGAACTTCGCATCTCGCCCACTTCACTCTCGCACTTCAACCGAAAACTTCGTGACTTCGTGATTTCAAGTTTCACGAGTGAAAGGAAGTCCATTGGTTCTCGCGAATGCTGTCTCGGTTCGACATATATTGGTCGTTCTTTGGTCATCCTTTGCTAATCTTATTATTTTTTGTTGTTAAGGATGGACGTAAGGAGGTTGCGAGATGAAGGAGAGAGAGAGAGGTGGGGGGGGGGGGGGGAGAGGAGAGAGTAAAGCTTGTGTGTGTGTGTGTGTGTGTGTGTGTGTGTGTGTGTGTGTGTGTGTGTGTGTGTGTGTGTGTGTGTGTGTATATGTTTGTATGTCGTAAATGTATAGAAACATCAATCTATCTATGTAATATATTTGTTTATTTTTATTATTTTCTCATATTGATAAATAAATGTATATATTTCTGTGAAACAAATAAGGATATATATTTGTATAATAGGATAGATATAAATACCTAGATAGAAATGTATTTAATAGAAAATTAAGCATTATATAGTTACATCATCATACAATATATGTATATATATACATATATATATATATATATATATAAATATATATATATGTATATACATATATATATATATATATATATATATATATATATATATATATATATATATATATATATATATATATATGCATGTGTGTGTATGAATGTGGGTGAATGTGTGTGTGTGTGTGTGTGTGTTTGAAGAGGCCTTAATTTCTACCATTCTATATGACTGCGGTTTCTGTTTTTTTAGAGATTGATAGAGAAACTTTATAAGTATTGCATTAAGCAACTACTTGGGGTGCGTATAACAGCCTGGCCGGAAGTTTGTCACGCTGAACTCAGGCACCCTCCGCTGAAACCCTAATACAAGCAAGATCATTCAGCGACTGTGAAGGGAGAGGAGTGGCATGTCTGATGACCCGCGGGCGCACGCAACCAGGCTAACCCTGACGACTCACACACAGCTAAGCAGATTTGATTAATAATGATAATGATGATATAAATATCGGCGTGGAATCCGTACAACAGTCGATCACTAACTCTACCTAGTCTAGAAGATTAACGTGCGTTGTGTTGAACCCTCCCTGTATAGATCACGAGTGTATCACGAAGTGTATAAATGTCGTGGTAAAAGCGACGAGGTGTACGGAATTGCATTTCGTTGGCTTCGGGCAGTTAGTCATAATCTTGCTATCGAGACAGGTCGTAGGATTCGGCGGGTAGGGGGCGCATCCAGCTGGCGGAGGAGCGACTCTGTCCGTGTCCGTGCGGCGGCGTGCACGTGATGGCGTCGTGTTCGATCACTAAGGGCGTGCGTTCGAGATACAGCTACTTTTCTTGGTGTCAGTTAGATGATTAGGGAACGATAGATAGTCTATTCAGAACTGTGTCTTTTACTTGCTACAAATCTCAACTGCTTGCAGCTAGAGGCATTTATTGCATATGTATTACTTTGCTTTTGAATTATGTGTATTTTGTATTAGACACACCGTTTACATTGTGGACCGTGATATTAATGTTCTTTAAGCATAAGGCTGAGTTTGCATATTATGTGTCTTTCCTGGTATACTTACTTACAAACACACAAACAAACACACACACAAACAAACACAAACACGCACAGATTGCTAAATAAATCAAACTACAGCCAGACGAGGAGAGCGATGAGGCAGAAACAGGAACCAAAAATCATAGAGAGTAGCCAAGGTACACACATAATATAGATTGCCGTTAGCACCTGTATGGCCTCGCAGGTCAGGTGAAGTAGGTGATATAGGTCAGCAGCAGAAAAGGGAAAGGAAAGGGAAGGAGGGGAGCTAAGACCGCCTGGCAGGTCTTTACGGAAGGTCAGTATTGGCACGGGCGTTTCCGAGCAGTGAAGGTCTGCCAAGAGTATCTCACTAAACATGTTTAGATGCTTGATAGCTCTGCCCACCGTTCAGGGAGGTGTAGGTCTTGCTGTTCGATCGTAGATTAGGTGAAAGGCTTCCGTGCAGGATCTACAGCTTCATAAACACGTGGATGTACAGTACAGAAAAAAAGGCGAAACGGAGAGAGGGAAGGAGGGAAGGGAATGAGAAACCGAGATGATAGGAGGGGGGAGGGAGGGAGGGAGAGAGAGAGGGAGAGAGAGAGAGAGAGAGAGAGAGAGAGAGAGAGAGAGAGAGAGAGAGAGAGTGTGTATGTATGTATGTGTGTGTGTGTGTGTGTGTGTGTGTGTGTGTGTGTGTGTGTGTGTGAGAGAGAGAGAGAGAGAGAGAGAGAGAAAAGAGAGAGAGAGAGAGAGAGAGAGAGAGAGAGAGAGAGAGAGAGAGAGAGAGAGAGAGAGAGAGAGAGAGAGAGAGAGAGAGAGAGAGTGAGTGAGTGAAAGGGCGAGATAGAGAGAGAGAAAGAGTGAGAGAGAGAGAGAGAGAGAGAGAGAGAGAGAGAGAGAGAGAGAGAGAGAGAGAGAGAGAGAGAGAGAGTGAGTGAAAGGGATAGAGAGAGAGTGAGATAGATGGATAGATAGATAGATAGATAGATAGATAGATAGATAGATAGATAGAGAGAGAGAGAGTTCAAATTCAAATTCAAAAACTTTATTCCATAAATTACAGAGAGAGAGAGAGAGAGAGAGAGAGAGAGAGAGAGAGAGAGAGAGAGAGAGAGAGAGAGAGAGAGAGAGAGAGAGAGAGAGAGTTCAAATTCAAATTCAAAAACTTTATTCCATAAATTACAGAGAGAGAGAGAGAGAGAGAGAGAGAGAGAGAGAGAGAGAGAGAGAGAGAGAGAGAGAGAGAGAGAGAGAGAGAGAGAGAGAGAGAGAGAGAGAGAGAGAGAGAGAGAGAGAGAGAGAGAGAGAGAGAGAGAGAGAGAGAGAGAGAGAGAGAGAGAGAAAGACACTGCAGGGGGCGACTAGTATGGTATCAAAACGAATCGAAATACTGTAACATTAAAAGCAAAGGGATGATGTAGCTTGAGCCTAAATCCGGGACAGCATGATTAGAAGGCGGTATGTCGTTCCCTATAATGTAGCCAATGGTACGGTTCATTAAAAGAAAACCACAGATGATATGCGTACCCTGACAAACAATAACAGTATGAAGACTTACAAAAAATGAATAACAACGTCGGTAAAGGTATTTTTAGCACTATGAGTAAAAACAGAATACATAACCACATGTCAGGACTTACTGTACATGTGTGGTGTAGGACAAGTGTATAGTAAAGTAGTATAGTAAAATAAACCCATTCGCATACACCCAGGTACTCAGATACACCCAAGCACACCCTACCCTATGGAGTCACCCCCGCATGCACGCACAAACGCACACGCTATCGCCAGTCTAACAACAGTCCTATTCACTTGAGGGTTTTCCCCACACCGAGCACCCGAGCACGTGTCTTTACCATTCCACTTCGGTTCACAGTAATACAGTAAATCCAGACACAAGTTAGACTCAGAGGCCGTGAAGGCGTATCTGGCACAAGATTCCTCCCCTCCCCCTCCCCCCCCTCTATCCCTTAATACCCCTACACCGTTTCTAATTACCGAGGTTTACCTGCGGGCAACTGGGCGGAGACCTTGTGGAGGATGAGGGACGTCGCGGCAGAGGGTAGGTTGTTCTTGCTATACCAGTTCAGACGTCGATTGGAGCAGCGGTGTGGCTATGGTCGCGATGGAGTTCTCGTTGTTGTTGTTGTGCCTGAACGTCTGTTTGTTCCTTTCGTTATTGTATCTTTGTTTTACGTTATATCTCGCATTATTTATTATCTTTTAGGATCTGCTGTCTTGTATCATGTGTTCTTGATTTTTTTTCTGCTTTCTTATATTATTTGTACTTGATTTTTCTGCTGCTTTATATTATGGGTTCTCGATTTTTCTTCCCGTTTTTATGAGAATATAAGTTGCTTGTTAAATTTATATAGTTGCTGTGAGATTTGCCTAACTACCGAGGGAGCGATTTGATTAGAAAGGTCAGCTGGTTATCCAAACGATAATATCATCATTGTAGATTAATTAGCTGTAAAGCCATTTAAGTGTACGATGTATATGACC
>BOPN01005212.1:22500-30000 GCA_017312705.2 Penaeus japonicus
ATGATGAGACAATTATCGAGACCTTTGATACAACTATTTTTAAGGTCGATTTCCTCATTTTTTAATTAATATCACCACTACGACCATCAAACCCCTTGTCATCACCACTACCCTCATAACAACTCTTCTCAAGTTAAAGAACCTGACCCAATCTCGCACTCAAACAAGCGCTTCGACTTCTGCAACATTGCATTGCAGAGGGTTAATGATGGCGAATATGACACTGGTTCACTGCCTTCCCACGCCCGGCCGCTTGCAATGAGGTGCGCGGCGGAGGGAGGGGGAGAGGAAGGCATCTGTGGATTGTCCTTTTGCTTTGGCGAGGTGGATGGGGAGGAGGGGGGGGGAAGGGGGAGGGGGGGAGGGGGAGGGGGAGGGGGGAGGGGGAGGGGGAGGGGGAGGGGGAAGGGGGAGGGGGAGGGGAGGGGAGGGATTTAGAGAGGTGTTAGGAGAAGGGGAGGTGGAAGGGGATGGGGAGGGGAAGGGGGAGGGGGAAGGGGGAAGGGGGGGGGGGGGGGGGGGGGGGGGGGGGGGGGGGGGGGGGGGGGAGGGGGAGGGGGAGGAGGAGGAGAAGAAGAATAAGAATTGGAAGAAGGATACGAAGAAGGAGAACAAGACGAAGCCAAAGCCGAAGACGAAGCCGAAGACGAAGAAGATGAAGATGAAAGAGAAAAGAAAAAAAAAAGGACGAGTAGGACGAGAAAGAGGGGTATGGAGAGGGGGAAGGGGTGGGGGAGATGGGGGCCATGCTGCTTATGCTTGCTAGTTGCGAGCGTCTCTTGGGATTTTTTTTTTTACCTTTTTTTTAGGTGTGGGTTGGGGGAGGGGTTAGGCTTGGGTTGGGGGGGGGCTGGAGTTTTTTTTTTTTTTTTTTTTTTTGTTTTGAATGTTTATGGTTTGAGTAGTGGCTTGGGTATATAGTGTATATATATATATATATTGTATATATATATATATATTGAGTCTGAACGTGATGTAGAAAATAGTATGTTTTTTTTATTTACTTCTAACACACACGCACATACAAACACACAGCAAACGAACCTCTAGTGTGAGAACCTACTGTACGAGAACCCTAGTATCTGAACACCCTCATTTCACGAAGATCATCTGGTAAAGTCGCTCCCCCCCCCCCCCCCCCCCCTCTACCCCCATTACGCAAGAAAAAAAAATACATAAAAAAAATGTTGCACCTCACTCTGCAACGAGATATGCAACATGCCTGGGAACTTCAACCTCTTTGCCGTCTTGGTCTCTCAACTCGCTATTCAAGAGAGAGAAAAAATGGCGTTGGATTTAAGACATTTCCATTGTGTTGTGGCTGTTGATTGCCTGTGTGAGCTATATTTTTTTCCTAAGGAGTCACAAAACCGTGATAAAGAAAGGCGAGGGAAAGGGAGGCGGAGAGAGAAAAGGGAGGAAAGAAAGGAGATGAAGATTTAGGGAATTGGCGATTGATAAATGAAAAGAAAGAAAAAAGTAGTTAAGATAAAAAGGAAGTTGAAGGATCATAACCGATAGTCGGTTATGATACTGATGTTCCTGGCAGAAAAAGTGTCAATTATCTTTGATATTCCACTTCTATGCTAGGAAAAAAATAAAGAGGAAAACACACAAATGAAAACAACAAAGAACAGAGAGAAAAAAAGAAAAAGAAAGGAAGAAGTTAAACAAACAAACAACTCTAAAAGAACAAGAAACCAGCAGTTACAGCACACACCCTCCCGAAGACATCCTCCCCAACTGTAAAAACAACCATTCCCTCTTCAAAAAAGGATCCCATATGCCTCCACCATGACCTCAACCAACTTAATTAGGACACGCAACTAGTCACCCATCCCTTGCAGACGTACACCTCCTTCACATATCCCTGGAATTCCCTTAAAAGATGCGCCGGAGAATACGGTCGACGTTAATGCAGCTCGGGAGTGCTCCCTTTCGGCTAATTAAGGACTCTGAAGGGAAATTATCTCGCAGGGGCGAAGTAGCGCTTGGATCTGCGCGGTACTTGCGTTGTCTTTGCGCGTTAGTGTTCTCTAATTATTATTGTTATTATTATTATTATTATTATTATTATTATTATGGTAATAGTAATAATAGTAATAATAATAATAATGATGATAATAATAATAATAATAATAATAATAATAATAATGATAATAATAATAACAATTATCATTATTATAATTATAACGATTATCACAATCATTATTATTATTATTATTATCATTATTAGTATCATCACCATTATCATTATTATTGTTGTTGCTATTATCATTATCATTATTATTACTAATATAATTATAATTATTGTTATCGTTACTATTATCATTATGATTATTATTACCATTACTACTCTCATTATTATTATCATTATCATTACTATTATCATTATTATCATTATCAGTATTATCATAATCATTACTTTAACGATTATGATTATGATTATTATTATTATCATCATTATTCCTATTTTTTAATTATCAGCATTATATATTATCGTCATTATCATTATCATCATTATTACTTTTATTTTCATTATCATTATCTTTACTTTCATAATTATCATTATTGGCATTATTGTTACCACTGTTGATGTTGATTTCATTATTGTTATCCTTATAATTATTGTCATCATTATTGTCATTATTATTATCCTTACCATTATCATTATTATTATTATTACTATTATTATTATTATTATTGTTATTATTATTATCATTATTATCATTATTATTAGTATTATTATTATTACTATTATCAATATTATCAGTATTATCATCATCATTATCATAATTTTTATTTTTATCAATATAAGGATGTTCATTATTATTGACATTATCATTAAGAAATTGATAATGATGATATTCATAATAATGATGATAATAATAATGATAATACTAATAATTATAATAAGGATGATATTAGCAATGGTAATAATGATAATGAAAAGAATAATAATAATGAAAATAAGAGTAATAATGATGCTGATAAAGATAATGACAATAACTATAATTATAATGATAATGACAATGATATTAGTAACAATGCTAACAGTAAAATAAATATGATTATGATAATGACTGATAATATTGTCAGTATCATTTTTGTTATTATTACCATTATCATTGTTGCTATTTTTATTTTTTATTATTATTATCATTGTTATCATGACTACTACCATTATCACTATTATTTATATCATCATAATAATTGTTGTTATCGTTTTTATTAATATTATTATTATCATCGTCATCATAATCATCACTTATATTGTTGTAATCATTATTGTCATCATAATTGTCACCATTGCCAATATTACTACTACCATTGTCATTATCGTTATTGTTTTCATTATTTTCATCATTATAATAGCAATGCTAAAAATGATAGTAAAAATTATGCTAATAATGGTAATAGCATTAATGATAAGTATTTTTATCAATATAATTATCTTTGTGCAATTACAATATCCATCTCGGCTTAGCATTAAAACATTCTAACGTGATATAATTGCGCATTTACATACTCTTGATTATATTGTACCCTTGTTTATGTATGAGGGTATATTGCAAATACATGTTTATTTATGTATTTTCATGTGTGTTTATTTTTGTACATGTCTGCATATTCATATCTATAAAAGCATTCATATTAGTAGTAACAGTTTCAATTGTGAGTGTAATAACAGCTCTGCCTCTCTCTCGTTATTATCTTTTTTCTTTGTATATCTTTATATATATTGATAAGTAAATATATTTAATCATATGTGTAATTATGTGATATATACAGTATATATATATATATATATATATATATATATATATATATATATATATATATATATATATATATATACATACATACATACACACATATATATATACACACAAACATATATGTGTGTATATTTGTGTGTGTGTGTGCGTGCGAGTACCTTTGCGTGCACGTACATGTATGTGTGAGCGTGTGTACAATCAGACCCAACCCTCATTACGCAAAGGCAGCTCAGGAACGGCCTTACGACGCACCGGGAGTCGCAGAGATTGTCCATTACGCCGTCTGGCCAACTTTCCTCGTTCCATTTCCTCGGCAACTCCTAAACAGATCCTTGCGCACGCACCTCCCCGAGCGCGTTGGGCCCCAGCGCGTCTCGGCTGCTGTAGACGGGGTTGGAAATAACTCTTTAGCTGTGGAAGGTGGTGCTGGAAGTATGATGGTTGGAAGGGGGTGGGGGTGGGGTGGGGTGGGGGTGGGGGAGGGGAAGGGGAAGGGGGTTGGGGGGAGGGAGGTAGTAGGAGGGAGGAAAAAGGGAAGGAGAAGGGAGATGGAGGGAGAAAGAGGGGGTTATTAGGAGAGAGGAAGGAGGGAAGGGGGAGGAAGGAAGGAAGGAAGGAGGGAGGAGGGAGGAGGGAGGAGGGAGGAGGGAGGAGGGAGGAGGGAGGAGGGAGGAGGGGGGAGGGGGGAGGGAAGAGAGAAGAGGAAAGAGGGAAGAGGGAAGAGGGAAGAGGGAAGAGGGAAGAGGGAAGATAGAAGAGGGAAGAGGGAGGAAGGAGATGGGAAGAGGGAGGAGGGAGAAAGGAAGAGGGAGAAAGGAGGAGGAAGAGGGAAAAGGGAGGAGGGAGAAGGGAGGAAGGAGGAAGGAGGAAGGAAAGAGAAGGAGGGGTTGTAAAAGGGAGAAAGGAGAGAGGATGGGAAAGGAGGGAGAGGGAGGGAGCTAGTAGGAGGGAGAAGGAAGGAGGTAGTAGGAGGGAGAGGGAGGGGAAAGAAAGGTGACGGAAGGAGAAGGAGGGAAAAAGATATATAGAAGAGAGGTAAGAAAGAGGAAGGAGGAGGGGAGGGGGAAATGAAGGGAGAGAGGGCCTAGGGGGAAGGGGGTATATTGAGGGAGGAAGGAATAGGGAACTGGAAGTGAAGGGGAGAGGGGGATGAGAGGCGCAAGGGAGGGGGGGGGGGGTGTAGGAAAGGCAAGAGTGAAGGGTGTAGGAAGGTACGGCATGGAAATGGGAAATTAGTCGCGCACTTTTTTTCTCTCTTTTTAGACTAAAAAAAACTAATACAGGGACGAAGACCAGCCTCCTCTGTCCCCCCCACCCCCTCTCCCCCGTTTCCTCCCATTTGGAAGGTAATCTTCTCATTAAATAGGGCAAATCCTGAACTTGAGAGACCCGACTATTTTTTTTTCAAAAGGATGATAACTTTTGGGACTGGTTAGTTAACCGTCGTTTTCTTTTTACGTTTCGACATCTTTATAAGATACTAATAAATGCTATATATATTTTCAATTCGTTTTTTATACTATTTGTTATATAGATATATTTATATGTATATATAATATATATATATATATATATATATATATATATATTTATATTTATTTTTTTTTTTTTTTTCTTAAGGTTTAGATTGAAGTATTTCCAAACAGATTATTTTGATGTTGAGATTTGTCTCCATTTCGTCGAAATATTCGTAATATTCAATTTCAATTTGTGTATTTTTGACTTCGTTGAATTTGGTGCTACATTTTTTTTTACCGCTCAACGAAGTAAATATATTTTCATGCCCTGGGTTTACTAGAGATTGATTATATTATTTTGCATAATTTGATAGCGCATTTAATAACAAAATCAGACAGAATTCGGTTATTGAATTTATTGTATAAATGCGTTTCACTAGAATTTGAATCCAACGAGTTGTATTCTAACATCTTTCATATTAGGTTTTACTTCTGTTCATTTTTCCTTATGACCATTTTAATCGTCTCTATTGACCTTTATAATCCTGGTTGTGACCTTTTATTCCCCTCTGTGGCCTTTCCGTAATTCACTTGCCTGTAATTAACTTTATATCAAAATCTTCGTATCACTTTTGCATTTCTACTTCCCGTGTTTGTTTTATTGTCTTATTGTTTTGAGTGTTTTCTTTTTCGTCTTCATTTATTTTCTCTTCCTTCTTATTCCATACTTTCATATTTAATGTATCATCAAGCACTGCGATCTACTCATTATCGTTATGACCTTTCTTATCACGTGACCTTCTTCTGTCTTGATAATTCCCCTCCGTCAAGTTGACCTTTGTGACTTCTATGCGACCTTACCTTTCATCAGGGCAAAAACACCAAAAGACTACATGCATGTAATATATATATATATATATATATATATATATATATATATATATATATATATATATATATATACATACACATATATTTATATATATACATACACATAAAGAGATACACATACATATATATGAATCACAAAAAAACACAGTAACGTGCACATAACAGAATTAATAACACTGCAAGTTTTTCCTTATTAATACATATATATACATAAACATATAAGTATGTGTAAATATACATACATATGCATGTATATGGAACCACACCACAACCTCTCCCAAGACCTCAAATAAACAACCTTCCCCAACATGACATTCTATAGTCTCCGGCCACCAGGATAAGAGGCGCGAGACTGACGACCCTGAGCGTATTGGAGGGAAAGCAAGAGTGATGGCGGCTGGGCGGGCGGGATAAGCAGGGCGGAGGTAGATGCGTTCGTTAGGGCGCGTTTGATACAATTTCTTTTTTATTGATGTTTGCGTGATTATGTGCTACGTATGATGATTACGTAGCACTATATGATTACGCCTATCAAGTATATTCGTTATATGTGTAGATTGTATTAGGATGTGTTGGTGTACGTTAATTTGTCTGTGTGTATGTCTGTGTGTATGTCTGTGTGATGTGTCCTCTGTATGTGTGTGCGTGTGTGTATGTATGTGTGCGTGTGTGTATGTATGTGTGTGTGTGTGTGCGTGTGTGTATGTATGTATGTATGTGTATGTATGTGTGCGTGTGTGTATGTATGTATGTGTGTGTGTGTGTGTGTGTGTGTATGTGTGTATGTGTGGGTGTATGTGTTTGGATTGTGACTTGTCCTTGTGAGGGCGTCTGTGTGCATAAAGATAATTAGCATTGCTTATCGGCGAGTACAGATGGTAGGAGAGGATGAGGGACGAGGTGGGGGCTGACCCGGATGTATTACAAAATCCAGATAACTACACCCTCCTACACCATAAAACAATGTACGTATGTGTATTTCTAACAATGATTGGATAGATTTTATATGGATTTCCCTCGTGTGACCAATATACCCTCCTCATGAAGTAGCTATAGTTATCCATATCCTTTTGAGTAAGTTCTTGTTTCAATTGAGGTTATCAGGTAGACGTGGGTACGTGAATATGACGGGGTTAGGAACACGATAATGGAGTTAGATAGATAAATAGATAGATAGATAGATAGATAGATAATGGAGTTTATAGTATATAGATAGATATATAGATAAATAGATGGATAGATAGATAGATAAATAGATAGATAAATAGATAGATAAATAGATAAATAGATAAATAGATAAATAGTTTAATAGATAGATAGATATATAGATAGATAGATAAATAGATAGATAGATAGATAGATAAATAGATAGA
>BOPN01005212.1:37500-40000 GCA_017312705.2 Penaeus japonicus
ATGCATTCGTTGGCATCGCAAGCTTCTGCTCAAGGAAATAATGAGATACCTGTTTATATGAATAGCTGTAGACCTGATGTTTATGGCGGGAGGAAAAAGGGGCGGGAGTGTTAGATCAGGAGCGCCTCAAAAATGAAACTACAAATAACTGCAGACACTTCCGGTAATAACCGCCTCTTCAAGCGCATGGATTTTTAAGAGGCTGTAACCCTCTCATTCGTTTACATTTTGCAAAGCAAGCGAGCGCCGTTAACCTGGTTGCGAAAGGATTTTGAGTAGGTTCCTCTCCCGGCTGAACGCGTCCCGCACGCATCTGTTGGCTCACATGTCGCGCTAGTTGGCGGGGCTATCCATCATGGGTAAAGTTGAAAGGGTCATGCACGCAATGCCCTATGAATATGCAACGGATATATCCATCTTCCTAACACGAATTATCATCTCTTCCATGTTGTCGCTTATCTTGTTTGCAGCGCAGAGTTTGGACAACGAGAGATCTCTGCAAGCTCCCTTCTCCACAGGATGTTATGTGCGGCAGGAAAATACAAGGGAAATTCTCGTATGGAAAGTGTGGTATCGCTGGAACAGTGTAACAGTTTCGAATAATTGATGGTAACCATAACTAACGCGATTATTGGCCGTGCAGCGATAGAGAGACAAAAGGGAAAGTAGCCTGTAGCAAGTGAATAAGGAAATTTATTGAAATTCTTGTCGTTAGGAAAACGAATCAGGGATTCAGGAGTGACACTGAAACATACAAACACACTTGGAAATACAGAGAGAGGAAAAGAGAGAGGGAGAGGGAGATAAAGATAGATACATAGATAGAGAAAGAGAGAGAGAGAGAGAGAGAGAGAGAGAGAGAGAGAGAGAGAGAGAGAGAGAGAGAGAGAGAGAGAGAGAGATAAAGGGCCGGGAAAGGAAAGAGAAACTAGCCAATAGTTACGTCACAGGATAACCGTACCAACGGTCAGCTCGTTATTCAATTTAAAAGTTAACGGCCGCCATGTTCTTTCAACATCCATCCTTTTGCATGCATTGCACAAATTAAAAGAAGAAAACGCAGAGATATAAAAAAAAGATAAAAAAGGCATCTAAATCGTTTAAAATTCTTTTTCCACATATTTGGGTCGTAGTGAGGAGAATCACAGAAAATTAAAAAAAAATTCTAACCCGTATAAACGCAATCAACAAATATGATATAGAGATGAACACGTAAGCACATTTATACGTTATATCTAAGGAAACACAAATATTTGACATAGAAGCATTGAGAAAATAACGATATAACTAATTATAGAAAATGATTGGAGATAATCATGATAAGAAAAACACCTAGAAAGACAGAGAGAGAGAGAGAGAGAGAGAGAGATAGATAGATAGATAGATAGATAGATAGAGAGAGAGAGAGAGAAAGAGATAGAGATAGAGAGAGGGGGGAAGGAGACAGAGACAAAAAAAGAGAGAGAGAGAGAGAGAGAGAGAGAGAGAGAGAGAGAGAGAGAGAGAGAGAGAGAGAGAGAGAGAGAGAGAGAGAGAGAGAGAGAGAGAGAGAGAGAGAGAGAGAGAGAGAGAGAGAGAGAGAGAGAGAGAGAGAGAGAGAGAGAGAGAGAGAGGGGGGGGGGGAGAGAGAGAGAGAAAGAGAAAGGAGGTTGCATATTAATGTGAAAGGCAAAATTGATTACTCGCTTTCCCTCACTGTCAGCCGTTGTGATCGAGACCAAAATATTATCTCCCGCTATACCAAAGGAATCTATCCTTTGTATTTTCGAAACCTGTCTGTCTGCCAATCACACAAGACAATACATTTCTGAGGTAAATCGTAAATATCTCATATAAATACCACATGGAACTAACTGTAAAAAAAATAGATCTTAATATAAGTTGCTCACAAAGAATGCGTGGTTTAACGTCTGGGCAGTGTTAAATCGCCAGTAAATATTCAGAGAGGTATGATGTTCCTAGAATTTCTTTATGTAAATATTTGATATTGTAATAAGATAGAGCAATGAACTTTGCTATACTGCATTATGGATTATTTTTTTGATTTGTGATAATAGTATATTTTATGAGAATAATCATAACTAATATTCTAGAATGGGAAGATATCGTGGTAACTTGGTTGCTTGATTTTATGTAATATTTATGTTTATTAAGCCTTTATCTCCTTATATATGCTTGATAAAGTTTTTCGTTGGTATAGCTAATATTGCCATAATAACACCATGTTAATTAAACTTCCCAAAAACAAAGAAGTAAAAAATAACGTTGAATGCCTAAAACAAACTTATTGTATTCAGTCAAATATATTATAATATGCATCTGAACTCAGGTCCGGATGGTTCTCTTTGTCGGTTAATTTTTTTTCAAATTCATGTTAATACAATTTGTATTTATTGTGAAAGTATAGTGCAGTGTGATGTTTCCGAGCGGCAAGTGTATAATTTTCAAATTAGAAGGAAATCTACCCAAGGTTTCGTGTTACCTTATCGCTATTACACTG
>BOPN01005212.1:45000-47500 GCA_017312705.2 Penaeus japonicus
CAATTATCATTATCATTATCATTATCACCATCATCATTTATTATTATTATTATTATCATCAGTATCATTACTACTATCATCACCATTATCATTGATATTAGTATTACCATCAATGAAGTAAGAAATACATTTCTACCCAGGTCTGGGAAGCATGCTTAATTGCGAAGACCTTTTGAATGAACGTCTGCGAAGTTTACCTTTCCCCTCTAGTACAAATGAATGTAAACTGGCAACTCTCCTTGCAAGGTGTCAATTAGTCGATAGAATTATTTACTCAAGTGGCTTCCCCCATTGGTTACTTGACTGAACTGTTTGATTAGAGTACCCTTTGTTCACACAGAAGGAGACTTCCGCTTTCGAGTATTACACTAGGAATATCCAGAACCACAGTGGTGTTCTCCCCAACCCATGGAACGTGTTATTGTCATAACTATAAAGATGAGATTCCGGAACAATATTGGTGAACAAATAGTTTGATCTGTATGAAGATTACACACATACACACTTTCGCACACAGACGCACGCACACACACACACACACACACACACACACACACACACACACACACACACACACACACACACACACACACACACACACACACACACACGCACGCACGCACGCACGCACACACAAATAATGAGTTTAATAATGATATGGGTAGAATGATGATAATGATGATAATGACATGAATAATGATAACGCACACACACATGTATACACACCTTTGCCACCACCTCTGCCACATACTAACTCACAGTTTGTTTATACCGCTATACCATCTTGAATTACAAATAATCTACCACAAAATATACTTAATATTTTTTTATACACTCTCGCACGCTCACAAAATCATACACACGTCCGCACTTACAGAAAAAAAAGGATTAGGGTTAAATCATGAAGCGTAGGTGTGAGAGCGAAAAGAGAATGTGTAAAACCGTCAAGTTATTTCTTGTTCTTTTTTTCTTTGTTTAAAATCAGTGGTCGTGCTTTTGAGGTCGTGAACTTTACAGAACACTGGCCACGCAGACCAGAGGAGTCTGGCTTCGATAAGCTAACGCAATTAAGAACCCAGGCTTGATTAGATCTTCGAAGGATTCTGTGTGTCTTGCTAAACTATTTTCTTCATCGTTTCTTTCCTTGTGCCTTGCATTCACCTTTTTTCATTCTCCCTATTCTTTTTTTTATTTATTTTTTTTATTTTTCATCTTCCTTAAGCCTCATACCTTCACTACCTCATCCTCATACACCCAACATCCCATGTGTATATGTCGAGAAATTCGTTTCAGTGATGCTCACCTTTTATGTAAGACTTGCATGTATTCGTGTAGATTCAGCTTTGGATCTGATATTATCTTGATATAATTATGTAATTAAAAAACAAAAAAACAAAAAACAAAAACACAGCAATCTGCGTGAGATAATTATATTGCTAGGTTTCAAAGAAGCAAGGAACAATCTAGCTGCAGGGGGTCTTGATGTTGTTTTAACTCAATTTCCTTTCGTTTGAAAGAGGTCAGGGTATCTTCGCGCATTGCAATCTTTAATCACACTGGACTAGCAAGGTTTTTGAATTCTGTTATTGTGAGGCTTTTGGATGTTTTCCCATGGTCACAGATTTTAGTGGAAAAAAACGATGAAAATACGGTTGAAAAAAGATGTTGGTATTTTTTTTCTTTTTTTTTCTTTTTTTTTAACTAGTATATTTGATGTTAAATCCTGAGTTTTTATTGTTATCTTGCTGTCTCTCAGTAGAATTGAAGGTGCGTGTTTGGGGGAAGTTTGGTGGTGGTGGGTGGGGGGGGGGGGAGGTGGATTTACATACGTCATCTTTAAAACACCTTCTGGTATTTGAGTTCACACGGATCCCTCTCCCGGCATTAGTTTTACTGACGTCTTTCAAGATTTCTTTCAAGGAGCGTACTGAAGGCGTGCTGAAGTCTTCAATCGGCTCAGCTAAGGACACGGACATGTACACGGACGAGTACACTTAGAAGCACGCAATGGCTTTAATCTTTTTTTTTCTTTCTTCATATACACACTCACACGCACTCATACTTCTAGTTACACTCACTTCCACCACTCTCATTTTCACTCTAATTCACTACCACATGCAAAAACATACACAAACACATAGATAACCAAACTCTTAAAAACGCATTCAAATAAGCAAAGATGAAACCTGAAATAATTAACTTTCTCTATTGGAAAGTTACATCCACTTTTCTCCCACCCTCTTAAGTGGAGGTACGGAGAGGATCATTACTTGGCCCTAAACGATGGTTAATCTACCCACAGGTTTAATTGCTTCATTATTATGTTATTAATAATTCATTTACCAAGAAGACCCATCGGGGATTTTCTTATTTTCCGTTGATGTACTGTCTATCTTCACATCTGCATGTATATATATATATATATATATATATATATATATATATATATATATATATATATATATATATATATATATATATATATATATATATGTGTGTG
>BOPN01005212.1:52500-54992 GCA_017312705.2 Penaeus japonicus
GTTAAGGTGAGGGGGGAGGCAAGGACCGAGGGTTAAGGTGAGGGGAGAGGCAAGGACCGAGAGTTAAGGTGAGGGGAGAGGCAAGGACCGAGGGTTAAGGTGAGGGGAGAGGCAAGAACTTAGTGGTAAGTTGGGGGGGGAGGAGAGGAATAGAGGATAGAGACGAAGAAAAGGGTATGGGGTAGCTCATACACCACACCACGAAGAATGGATCCACACTCTGTAATTTCAATTTGTCTTATCGGAATACAATATGCAAATGAGAGTGCTACCTGTTTCGAGAGGATCAGACGAGCCTCCTCATTGTGTTAGGATTATTGAATTTTGTGAGGAAGTGGCGTTTCTAACGGTAATTTTGACTTTGATGATATGAGGTTGACAGTGAGAGCAGTCGGGATGATGTTGAGAATAAAAATAGCGTCGAGAATTATCATAATGATGTTATTATTGATATCATTGCTAGTACCAAAGCTGTCGTCGTTAGTAATGTTGGCAGCACTGATAATAGAATGGTAATGTTATGATCAAAATTGTATTTGTAAAATTATTAATCCTAATTGTAAGAGTAGTGATATTAACAAATACAATAATAGATGATACAATAAGGATAATAGTAATTCTAGCTATGGTGATTATAGTATGACAATGATTATTTAGTAATGACAATAACAACGATAATTATTATAACCATAGTGATAATAGACCAAGACCATAGACATAGTTATAAGAATCGTCATGATATTGATTCACAGATGATCAAAATGTAAAAGATTATAGAGGAGTGAAGAACAAATAAACAAAAAGACCATGAACTTCATGGTATTCTTCCACCCCCCTTCCCTACCCCCTCCCCCTCCTCCCCCGCAACATCAAGTGTTGTCTTGAGGCCCTTGAAGAGTATCAAACAGATCGGCATTGCAGAGGAGCGCGTGTCTGCTTGCACAAAACCTTCCACCAGTGTTGCAAGTGCTGACTGGTGTTCAAGGTTGCTGAGTTACAGGTATGGTCATTATACAATGCGATCATGAGCACAGATGTTTGTGTGTGAGTAGCGTTGATTGCTTTTTGTTTAGCGAGGGCTGTTTTGATTCTGTTGAGAAGAAGGAGGAGAACCTTATGTAAGGAATCGGAGTTTATACACACACACACACACACACGAACACACTCACACACACACACACATACATACACACACAGACACACACAAATGTATATATATATATATATATATATATATATATATATATATTCATATATATACATACATATATATCTATCTATATATTTATAATATATATATATATATATATATATATATATATATATATATATATATATATATATATACACATATATATACATACATATCTATCTATCTGTCTATCTATCTATATTTTTTCAAATTTATATATATATATATATATATATATATATATATATATATATATATATATAAACCTTTAAATTTATGTTATTGTACATAAGCACTTTTACAGACTTTCTTTTGGGAATTACAATCCTAAAAAAGTCCAATCTATCTCCTCCCTTACCACGAGCAATAAAAAAGTTTGATTAATATGGGAAAAAAAAGTTTCGATGAATGATGTCACATCACTGTCCAAACTTGTATTACGGCAAAGCGACCCGGACTTGGGTGAATAATCCTTCATTCACCAGCGAAATGAATAAGAATACAAATCATCATGAAATTTTCACCCCCTACCCCCCCTCTCCCCCGTTCCCCCTCTTGCCATAAAGATATTTGTGTTAAACTCAAACCAAATCTTTTTCTTTAGCAATCAATAAATCAAGACAAATTTCCCCCATCCCCCCACCCCCCGGCCCCGCCTTCTCCCCTCCACCTCCATCGGAAGGAAAGGGTTCCCATGTAATAAGACGTTAACTTATTGCCCTAATAAATCAGCATCTGAACGCAAAGATATGACTGGACCAGATCTGTTCGTTCACGTCGCCTCCCGTCTGCTGTGTCTAATACTCTTGAGGCCTTAGTCGGCAGTCCTACCATGGCTTGTTGGAGGAATGTTCTTTTTTTCTTTTCTTTTCGTGTCATTATGTAATTGTTTTATTAGTTTTTATTGATTATCATTCTTGGCATAATGTTCTTGTTACTGCTACTACTACTACTGCTGTTGCTACTGCTACTACTCCTGCTGCTAGCACCACAATTATTATCATTGTTATCATTATTATTTTTTGTAGAGAGATGTTATTGTACATTTCTCATAAAGACGCATTTCTCTCTCTCTCTCTCTCTCTCTCTGTTTCTCTCTGTCTCTGTCTCTCTCTCTCTCTCCGTCTCTTTCTCTCTCTCTCTCTATCTCTCTCTCTGTCTGTTTGTCTGTCTCTCTCTCTCTCTCTCTCTCTCTCTCTCTCTCTCTCTCTCTCTCTCTCTCTCTCTCTCTCTCTCTCTCTCTCTCTCTCTCTCTCCTCTCTCTCTCTCTCTCTCTCTCTCTCTCTCTCTCTCTCTCTCT
>BOPN01005212.1:77593-83100 GCA_017312705.2 Penaeus japonicus
TCAAGCATCACGTCGTACCGTGTATTAACCGTGTGTGCGGGTTGGGGGGTTAATTTCCTTTGCAATTTTCGTAATAAGTGTCGCTGTGCACCTGAGCATTGCTTACATAGAGGCGTAGTGGTAAAAAAAAAGTAAAGGATCACCTTACATTTGAGTCTGGCTCAGAAATAACAAGCGGACCTCGTACTGGGTTGGCCCGTGTTTGCGCTCAGTTCAGGGAAGAGCGCAGTTTCCACTGATGCCAGACATTACCATCTCCGTGATAAGCAGGAGACGTGTGCTTGGTCCACTTGTCAGTCTTCCTAACTGCTGCAACCATAACCAAGGCCGAATCGGACCTATGTGGGTAAAGAAGTGCATTGAACAGTATACCACGTGACAAGGCATGCGTTAGACCTGGTACCGCTCCGTCAATCAACTCTTTGGTGACCTTTAAACGTTTGAATTAAAAGCAAATCGTAGCAGGTCCCCATTTTTAGAAGTCTCAACCGAAGAAGTGTGCTTGTTTACGGGATATACTCGAAAGTTAAGCACTACTGGCACTGGCACAGATCAGACTATCCCGAATTAGGGCTCGGCTGTCTTTCAAAACCTCAACTCAGATAGAACATCATCTCAGAGGCTAAGCAAAGAATAAAAGACATATCAGCACCCTCGTATAATATCAAGAAGTCAGTATCATGCTGATTCTATCATACAGCTTAAAATATCGAAAAGAAAGTCCAATCCATCGAACTAGCCAAACAACCTGCTTATTCATAGGTCTCGTTCTCAATATTTTGACCGTCCATTCCCCTCGATTATTCTTCCGTCTGCCTTTACCTTTCTCTTGATCTTCGCGTCACTGGAGAGTTTGAGTTTCTCTTTCTGCAACAGTAGGGATCATGAATATCAATTACACATTTGCTTCTTCCTATGGCTTGATTTCTAAAACTTTCCTTTTCTTAATTTACTTTGAGGCCATTTAACTTTTTAAATTGTATTGTTTTTTCCCAGTATTTCTGTCTTTTCAAAGACTAAATATTTTGTTGAGAGAGTAATTCTCTGTTCAAACTAGTTCTACAGACACAGGAAACTCTAATGGCAAGAAACTTTTAAACCGTTAACGACGAGTGACGTGTTTTTTCGTCTTACATGACACGGGAGCTCTAGCCTAATGACGGGCGTCATGGATCACTTACCTTATTGTGATATGAGTAATGAGTGAATAATGATGACAATTGCAGTCATAATTATCATAACTGCCGTAATATTAAGCAAAACGGGTTTCACCTATCAGCCAAGACCTAGGTGGCACCACTTTCCTCTAGCAACAGCAGGAGAAAGAACCTTAAATGGCACCCATCTACAGTTTCTAGCAAGCACCATCTTTATAGAGCGATGGCACATAGCAAGTTGCCGATCTCTTGTTCTAAAGTACCACAGATGAAGGATGTGCAAGCAGAACGAGAAGAGGAAGGTGACTCAAACCATGTCAAATGTCTACAATGTGCCCTTGTATCTGTAGGGATGCCTTTTACTGTGGCACTCACAGTCATAAACACAAGTTTCCTTCCTCTTCCCAAACTCTTTATGTTATCTCCATTGTGGATGGTTATAAGCTTTGTATTTGTTGCCTTTTGTCCTCCCCTAAACCAGCAATCCTTCTATCACAATGAGTATAAAGAGAAAAAAAAACATGATATAGACCTACAACTACAATTTTAGTCCACTGCAGAATTGATAGAGCCTGTGACATAACAGATATGTCTCTAAATACAGTAAAACACATAAAAAGTAAAACAAAAACTGGCTCTAGCTCTACAATGAGTGACTAAAAGAGTGGGAAAAGTCAAGGAATATTGCATGAAGCTGCCTCGCTCTGAAATAAAGTCCACCCTAGAGCCTGAGTTAGCAAATCTATCCACTGTCTGCAATGGGTTAATAATCTGTAATACATTTCAAAAATGAGCATGACACTGAATCCATACTGTTACTGACTACATGTGAAATAAGATAAATGGGAGACTAAAACTTGATGTATAACATAATCAATAAATCAAGTATGAGCCTGAAAATTCTTGACAAGCTTATCTATAGTAATTGTCTGACATCTGACATTCTCCTACTTGTGATCACAAATTCTTTTCTAAGATTTTTTGACATAATTATGTTGCTCAGGATTCTCAAGAAGTCTGTGGTAATATACATTTCTGAGTGTCCAAGGTATTAACCCTATGACGACGGTGCGTCACACTCATGTGACACAGCCAAACTCCCGATGCCGGGGCGTCATGCCAGTGTGACGATTACAATGCAATATTGCAATCGCCCGGCATAGGGGTCTTCGCGTACATTTCTGAGTGTCCAAGGTATTAACCCTATGACAACGGTGCGTCACACTCATGTGACACAGCCAAACTCCTGATGCCGGGGCGTCATGCCAGTGTGACGATTACAATGCAATATTGCAATCGCCCGGCATAGGGGTCTTCGCGTAGCGAGTGCCCCGTCGGGAAAGGGTTAAGCAGGAATATATTCCCTTCATCCTAGACTCCAAAGGTTAAATAACGAGTTATGGAACACACAACTGTTTATTGTATGTTGAAAATAACTGTACATATTGACAATACGATTTAGAGAAATGGACTTTGTATACAATCAATTATTTGTGATATATGAAATTCCTAATCATAAATTTCTATGCAGAAAACAAACAATCTAATAAAGAAAAATCTATAAAATTTTGTGGTTTACACAAACACAATTCCTTAAAAGACTAATGTACATTATAGCTCTTTGTAATACCCTAAAAAAAATTATGAATCTAATAACTAAGTAAATCATGAGAAAGTCACAACACATCTATTCCTATCAGAAAAGTGTTGATAAAATAGAAAATGAAAACAGAAAAGGACGAAAGAAAAGATAGAGAGGGAGAATATAAGGCATATCGTGCATATTTGTAAAAGGAAAACTGAATACCCACCACAAAAGACATTTACAGAGAGTATACAGAGATTAAGTAATGGATCTTACATACAAATACGTCTCACTGGTAAGCAAATAAAATGGTTCAAAAAAGGTTGATCATTGGGACTATACCATGATCTACATTCATCTAACCAACAATAATAACCTTAGAATGGTATTAACCTTGATCATGAATCTCAGAATAACTTTTTTTTTCCTCAACCATTTGTAAGCTGGTGAGAATTACGAATACAGTTACATCCCTTGTGAACCAGATAATGTATTGATGGCTGAAATTAATATGCAAGTAAGAACAGACATGAATGTGGATAGCGGAGCCCTGCACGGAAGGGTTCCGTCAGAGTTCACATTCGGATTGGTTTCTACGACGTCATCTGGGGTAGGCCGAATTCATCCACTGGCATGCCGTCTTTCACTGTCTCTGCTCCAGGTTCCTTGTCTGGAGCACTGGGGATGTTGACAGCATCATCCAGGTAAGAGGTGTCATCATCCAGCAGTACTTCGTCACCGAGAGCATCCAACTCTGCTGCTAGTTCGTCCTCGTCAATTTCTGGGCAACCGTAGCTACGTCCCAGGGCCTCCTGTACTTCGTCGGCTTGCTCCAACATATCTGCCATGTCATCCTTGAGGAAAAGTGTGAATTCGTGTTAGCAGAGGAAGAGTTACAGCAATACCAAATAAAAGAAGAATGCTTAACACAGACACACTCCATACAGCATGTAAAGCATATTTCATTTCTTTCAGATCTAAGGTTTCCAATAATCCTGATCATAAACAGACTTTTCTGGTACTAAATATAGTTCTTAACCTAGCATTAATTAACAAGTATCACATGGGCCATTTTCTATGTAAAATATTTTCTACATACAATAAATAAAATTTCTTTCTCTTTCCTAGTTATAGTATTACAATGATTTCAGATTTGAACACAATAAAATACATTGAATTTTTCAATACACAAATCAACTTCTACCATAGATAGAATATGAAGGAGGAACTTACCTGGAGGTCTTCAATCTCATCAATGTTAATGTTTTTGTACTCCTTCTTCATTTCCTTGACACCGAGCTTCATGGCCTGAACGGTTGTTTTAGTATCTTTGAGGGTCTGTGTAGCATAATTGGCCTGCTCCATGTTAAAAGACTGGTTCCTCAGGTTCGTGGACTGTTGTTCGTACATTTTCTTCTGCTTAAGGACACGCAAGGCTTTCTGCTTAACTGCATTCTTGGCAGGTCCTTCACGCATCTGGATAAATTAGATTATAATTATCAATGATGTAATGTTGATATGTAAGTTACCACTACTGTATTTACTTCTGTGTAAAGATCATTTTTACTTTGTAATCAAAGCTGTGAAATATGATAAGAATTACACATATATCCTATGATTTGATCTTTCTTTAACCCATTCCCGACGGGGGATTTCTAGCCTAGAATGTCCAAATGCCGGGGCGTTCGAATTATTAGGCCTAAATCAATTGAATAGCCGGCACAATACTGTGCCGCCCGGCAACTGGGCTTTTGAATGCGCGGTACACATGCTGTACCACCCGTCCTGTGTGGGTTAAGCACACTTCCACATGAATTTCCTCAGTACAGCATGGTGAGGGTAAACACATTATGCAACTAAGAACTGCCCAACATACTGCTAGCTCTTTGATGCAGACTACTGTATATTCAGCTAGGCTTGAGGACTACAGTTTAGTTTGTCAATCTGTTTCTTCACTTAAACAAGCAAAGGCTATTATTGTTTTAGATACAATATTGACAGAAATACACATTAGTACTCCAGATTCCTTAAAAACTGTATCTTCTTGTGATTAAAACAACTATTGATATACTGAATTCTTTGAGGCAGCCAGAACCTTTATCAAAGCATCTGACAAACATGGCATAATAAATCACTAAAACCAAAAGCAGTTTATCTGAAAATACGATCTGCACTACTACAAACTAATCATAAATCACCCTGCAATAGAAGCTGACTCCTAACCTTTTTCATCTGGTCCTTATATTTGATGAGTTCTGAGTCTAGCCTTGCAATCTTCTTGTCAACAGATTCTGCTCTACTGTCAACATTGCCAATGCAGTCGGTGAGATTAGGAGGGGGTTCCTTGCCCTTTCCGCGACCAAAGAGGCGATTCATGGTGGCTGTTGCTAAATCTGGAATCCAAGAGAGAGTGTTATATTGCAACCAAAATAATAACAAACCAAAATAGAGATTTAATAATCAAAAGTAATCATCAAACAACTAATTTAATATCATGACAAACATCTAACATCTCTTTAAAAAATGAGTGTGAGCTTCAGATCAAAAGCAACAATGGAAGAAAAGAAAAAAAAAGAAGAAAGGAAGGAAGAAAAGGAATAAAGAAAAAAAGGCATTATATACTTTTTCTGAATGCAAAACAGATACACACACAAACACACACACACACACACGTGTATGTCTGTATGAATGTGTGTGTGTGTGTGTGTGTGTGTGTAAATATATATATATATATATATATATATATATATATATATATATATATA
>BOPN01005212.1:83200-98200 GCA_017312705.2 Penaeus japonicus
ATATATATATATATATATATACATATATATGTATATATATACATATATATATGTATATATATATACATATATATATGTATATATATATATACATATATATATATATGTATATATATACATTCAAGTGTGAATGGATTCAAAATCCTCAAATTAGTTAAAGCTTCTAAGTTTGCCTTGCAAGTCCTCTGAAAAACACTACTGATGTCAATAACACTGAATTACACACAAATTCTGTTTAAATTTCCCTTGCACAGAATGCCAACCATGATCTACAGGCCAAGCCCCTTTTTATTAATGGAAGTACATAAATCATCCAGGTGTACAATGAGCAGCTGAAAAAATCTTGGGTGTGCACTTGGCATACTTTCCCTACTGGCTTCATACCCTCCCCTGCTATCAGAGGAGGGTATGAAGCCAGATTATGGGTGGGAATCACCACTAAAATCAACAATATATGAACAGCAGCAGCAGGTGAGAGGATTCACATGTTACCAGTATCCTGGTATTTGGTATGTTCTGAAAATTGACCTATCAATCATACATTACACATATATAGCATAAAACCCATGGTAATAAAATGAAGAAGCAGGTCCAATGAGCATGACAAAAGACGAAAACAACTTTCCCACTTTGGTGAATATCATTTCTACCTAATCTCGGACCACACCATACACAAAACCGATTAAAAATCACAAGAAATTATACCTGGCGCAAAGAGAGAGCGAACACCCAGCTACAGTCTAGCTCACGTGAGTCTGACACAAGAACAGGAAAGATTAGCAGAACGTACAAGGATAAGACAGTCTTGACTCACAAAGGTATGACGGAAGATCAACAACTTGACTCCGATCTCGCGCCCCCTGCGATAATCAGGAATTGTTTTCTGGAGATATTAGTGCTATTAGAATGTGGTATGTTGTGTTTTGGATTTGTGATAGATCGTTGATTACATTAATTGTTACTATTATTAAACTCGTTATAACGAGATTTTATTACGTATAAAGCATTAGATTGTAGATTTTATGTGAAAGAGATTTGTCTATTTTTTTTCATATCTTTACTGAATCTTATTTTTTCTGATGCAACATATTATATATGTGTTGTTTCTGTTCATTTGCTTTGTTATTATATGGGTTTGTAAAATAAGTACATGACAACGTTATAAAATATCTACAATTCCCGAAAATAATGTATAAAGATTGAAGTTTCAACAGAGTCCACTCGCTTAATCCAAGTCACGAATCCGTGTGAAAGAACTACCGGATAATAATTGATTTGATGCAAAATTATGATAATCAATCAGAATATTAAGCTATAGCAAGCCAAATATATTACAAATACAATAATACGGAAATTCTATAGGGGCAGTAGCAATTGAACCCCAACTCCAATACGCAAGTAGGAAATATGAGCCAAACAAGCTGGCCGAAGAAGTACTTCGGCGAAAGAGAGTAAACACACAACTCGAAGGGAATTTGGGAATGAGAAAAGTCATCGCTTTGAAGTCATCATGAGTGAGGGCGAGCCGACCACGAGAGACAGGGCAAGTGTTGAGCACTCTAGGGGATTCAGATGACACTGAGACTGAAATAGAGATGCCGGTATTTTCAGCAAGACCTTGATTAAAATCATGAATATCCATCTGTTTTGAAATAATTTCTTCATGAACTTAATTATACCTTTAAGAGAATGGTAATACTATCACATTGAAATTCGAATATATGAAATAAGTAGGTGGTTTTAATGATACCTAACAGAAAAAAGTAAGTGGTTTTAATGATGCCTAAAAGAATAGGTTTCTCTTTTGACATAAGTCATTTGCTTATATTCTTTGAATAGACTGGAAGTGATTACCAAATTGGTAATTGTAAGAATAAGATTACATCAAGTGAAGATGAGGCCATTGGGTTTTGTGGGCCTTACTAAATCCAACAAATGTTCATTATATATATTCTGCAAAATAGAGCTTGGCCTGGTTCCTTATTTGATGATTAATCTCCAGGGAAGTCTTTAAGCTCTCTGTAAAGGCCATGCCCTCATTGCAGATGAAAATTGGCAGATTTTGAAAAATTATGGGCTTACCTTTACTTTTGCTCATACGTCTACAGGTAGAAAAGTCTTTATTTATGATTTGTGATGGGATTTGGAAGTGTCATAGATGAAAAATGTTTTATATTTTATCTAAACTAATTCCATGCACTTCATATACTGTGAACTATGCGTTATAGTTGTTATGCGTTTTAAAAATATCTTTAATTTTTATGCTTATCAGTGTTGTTATATATTGTTTTTTTGACTATTACATTTGATTTTCTTTATTAAGTCTTATTCTGGGTGATTAATTCAAAATTATTTGATATGACATTAATGCAGGTACCACAGTTGATAGCTGAAGGGTACTTATTTATTCCTTCTGAGATGGGCCACATCTTGGGATGTTTAACCTGGGCTCGGCTTCTTATGATGTATATTTTTTTTATGTTGTCTTCTATACTTATGGTATGATGTACATCTATATGTGATATATCAGCAAAGTGGTATTAATTAGCATTATATATAATAGGACATAGTAACTGAAGGAATAAATAGCCTGTAATTTCAAAAAAAAAAAAAAAGTACAAAAATGATCTCATCCCATTAACCCATTGTGTACAGGTGTCATGACATACACTGATTAGGCCTAAAAGATGGGAGTCAATGCGTAAATGACGCAACATCGGGATCTGCTCACAGTTGGAGCGTGCAAACAGTCATGAAGTATTATGGCTGTAATGGCATTAGGTCCAGAGCTACAGGGTTCCAAAGCCAGCCTAAACCTGCATTTTATGATGGATTTATGGAAAAATATTGTTTGGGCTAGTCTTCAAAGAAAACCCTTCCCCTGTCCCTTCAATTTTTAGCAGGTGCCTCTAGTGTCGTAGACCAGCTGCCCTGAGGACCAGTTAGGTCATTAAGCGCCCCGTCCATAATGGGTTAAACAGGCCTGTAGCAGAAGGTTTAAAGAAGCTTTGCCTAATTGGCAGTAATTATACCAATAATATTAACAATAATTACAATGGTGCAGAATGCCTGTTGACGCTCCAGAAAAGGCTAACAAACCTCCACCAAGTACGTTTTGGCAAGATAGAGCATGCAAATCATTGTTGCCACATCAGTTCAATACCCAGTTCATGTGTGATATTAGGGTGATATGTTGCTGTTTTTTATGTTTCCCCTATAATATCCCTAGTGTATATCATTCCCTTCCCAGGCACAGAGTCCAGTGTCATCAATATAGTTGGTTTCTGTAGACGAAAACTACTCTAATTGCACAGTAGACAAAAAATGAGTAGAAATAGATTTTGTGAAATGTACCATACTATTGTGGGTTGATTTCCTAGTAAGATTATAGATATTCAATTCATTATAGTACATACCCACATATTAATTGATATGAAATTATTAGATTCATAGGTATGGTCTTGAAAGTTTGAATTTTCATGGATTTAACATCAATTAGTTCTGTTAGTTGAATTAAGAATTAATTATACGAGTCACGATAACTTTATTTGGACAGATCTAGTCAGATTTTCTATAGTTTTATGTTTTTTTGGAGAGAGAGTTTTTCTCATAAGCTCTTGTGCATAGGATTTAAGGAAACAGTTTAATTGAACTCCATTGCAACTCTCCTGACACTTGACTCTCCTCACAGGTGGTGGAGTTGCTGAATACAGCAGCTTTCCTGCCCTCAGAAAAAGAGAGGATTGGACAGCTTGTACAGGTACAGGAGCTGATCATCCACCGTGAACCTGACCTCCTTGACTCATTCTTTGAAGAGGTGGCAGCTTTCCAGACTGATCGGAACTCAGATGTTCGTAAATTTGTTGTTGGATTCATTGAGGAAGCTTGGTGAGTTGATAATGAGGACCTTTTTTGATTGTACTGGTTATCTGATATAGGCTAACAATATCTGACATTGTTATACCACTGAATTGTAAATGGTTATCTGTACTTATTCTTACAGCAAGAAAGATGTTGCTATGCTACCACGACTAGTGCCAAATATTCAGTTGCTGTTACAAGATGAAGGAGTGGCTGTAGTGAAACGTGTCGTACAGGCTGCGGCACAGCTTCACCGAGCCACTCTGGCATGGCTGTCCTCTGCTCGGACTGTCACCCCTGAGATGGAGCAAGTCTGGCACATTATAACTGCCATTAAGAATTCCATTATTGTAATGATTGACCATGATAATGATGGGTAAGTTGCTTGTTTTCACTGAGGTTGAATTTGATGTTACTTCATAGATGTGTTATAATGCTTTCAAATGATATTTAATGTATACCTAAGTAGACTTGTTTGTCTATATTTGTTTCAGTATGTGTATATATTTGATTATTCATAAAAAAATAGATTGTACCTGAGAATATTCAGAGTGTATTCCCAATCAGCTAATGTTGTTTCTCCATAGCGTGAGGACACAGGCCATAAAATTCCTGGAGTCTTTGGTACTGCTGCAGACGTACACAGAGGCTGATTCAGTTGTTCGTGATGGGGAGTTCAACCTTGACCAAGTTCCTCTTACTCTCAAAGTTGCTAGACCAAGGAAACTTGAAGAAGAGGCTAGGTATGAGAGCCACACATTTTTTGTATTCTATTTTTTATATATATATATATATATATATATATATATATATATATATATATATATATATATATATATATATATATATATATATATATATATATATATATATATATATATAGTTATGATTTTTATGTATTTGTTTAATTTCTATTTCTCTTTTATAGGATTATGAAAAAATGTACTGGTAAAGGAAAATCAATAAATTCATAGTGGTAGAATAGATATTGATTATAGGAATTGCTATAATTGTACTCAAGTCTAAAAAGTAGTTGAAATATGTAAACATCAATATTGATATTAATATTGTGTCTTTTGCTTTGTACAGGATGGTTCTCAATAAATTAATAGCTTTCCAAGGGTCCATTCACATCAGCTCTGTCAACCTTATGACATGTATGTCATCGTTGACCATCATTGCAAGGGCACGGCCACAGTTCCTCGGAATGATTATCAATGCCCTTGAGATCCTTCATGGTGAGTTTGTCTTTTTTTCTTTTTTTTATGCTGTTTTAGGGCAATAAAGTTGTTTAGAAAAAGAGACTTATTGAAGAATGTAAATGCCATGCAGAATCATATTTTTAACAAAGCACTCTTCCCTCAGCCAATCTACCTCCTACCCTAACCAAGTCACAAGTGAACAGTGTACGGAAACACCTCAAAATTCAGATGCTGAATCTCCTGAAGCATCCTGCATCCTATGATTACCATGAACATATTACAACAGTCCTGAATGATCTTGGCATAACAGCATCCGAGGTGAGGAAAGATATTTGTAAAGTAATGCAATTATGGATTCGATTTTTTTTTCTTTTATTGAAACAAATTTATAATTGCAACACTACAGAATATTTTTTTGTTTTTTATATCATCATATATTGGACTGTCTTGTCATTACAGGTAAACAAGTCAATGCCGTCCAAGGATCAGATCAGAAAGAGGGTGCGGCGAGACAAGTCGTCGGAGGAAGTTTCAGAATCCCCAAACAAGAAGCCCCGTGTAGACCACGAGGACAGCAGCAAGAGCAAGAAGGATAAGAAGGAAGACGTAGAGGTGGAGAGAAAGAACTCAGCTATTGACATTACCCAGAGGTGGCTGGTGGAAAAGCTGACCCCAGAAAATGTTGCTAGCTTGGTTATGGTTACAATGGTGAGTCTCTTACTGGACCATTTGTTAAGATTCAGCTCAGTATCTTTCTGATTTTTTCTCATTATCCAATATATATGTATATGTGTGTGCCTGTGTGTGTGTGTGCTTTTGTGTATGAATTAATCTAAATCCTGTTATCCCACACAGTTGAATCTTCCTGATGAGATGCCACCCTTGTTCAGTGCTGGATACAGCCCAATCACAGCAGCTGGCACATCACCACAAATCCAGCATGTAGGGAGGCTTATTTCATCACAGCTAACAGCAGCAGGTGTAGGGCCAGGGGTGGAGCAGGCCAAAGAGGAGGAGGTAATATATCTTTCAAATATGTGTCACTTTTTGGGGATTGTTATTATCCTCTCATGTAACATATTGCCAGTTATATACTTGTTAATTCTTATATCTTCATATATTATTTAATTTCAGTTGTATATAGTATTTGAAAGGAATTGTGATCCAGTTTTTTCTGTTATTTGATTATTTCATTGTTCTTTCTCTATGTTTTCTTCTTGTTCCTGCCCTCACATCTTGGGTTCTCTGTATAGGCGAAGGCCAGCAGCACCGTTGACCAAGAGAGTGATGAAGAGAGTAAAGAAATATCTCGTCTTGTGGGAGGAAAGGTGCAGGTGCAGGAGGAAGAAACTGTACAGGTGGGTTTATGGTGTGCAGGATGTCCTGTTTCTTACTGTACTGAATTGGTATGGTTGGAAAATGTATGACTAAATCCAGTTTGGATACCTGAATAAATTATATGTAGGAGTATTTGAGTAAATTGAGAAATTTTCATATTTTCTTGCAAGTTGATATGGTGTCAGTAATTATAGCTTTTGATTTTTTAACCTTTTGTATCTTGTAACGTTGATGCTCCACAGCAGAGTGGCCCAGTGCTGGTGCCAGCAGGTGTAATTGGGCGACCTCTGAGACACAAAATCAAGACCATGAAGTTGGCAGAGGTCACAAAACCACTCTCCAACTCGTCCAATACCAAGCTCCAAAGTCTACTGTTCAAACGACTCATGCGCTGTGACAAAGTGATGCTTCATGGGGAGGGACCTAAACACCGCATGAGGATCCTAACAGTCTTGTCTGGATGTATTTCTCATCAGGAGAGTGATGGTATGAATGTCACCTCTTTGTTTCTTATTTTCTTTCTGAAATAAAAAATAGTTACACAAAATAATGGGAGATGTGGAAAAAGTAGGTTTGCCGTCCACTTTGAAATCACACATTTAGTCTTTGCTTTTCAGCGCTGGAAGACTTCATACTTGAAGACATGCACAACCGAGCTGACCTGCTCTTCTCATGGCTCTTCTCGGAATATTCTGTAAATCATGACTTCTCCCTCATCAACAAAATTTTAAATGTTGGTGGGAAGAAAATGCAGAAGAAAGACAAGAATTATCAAGAGATTCTTGGTAATATTGTAAATAAAGTTCTACTGAAACCAGCATCCAAGGAGAGAGACGAGTATGTCAAGATATTTTTCCTCTTCTTCTTTTGCACTTTTTAATTTTGAAGCTTACTAATTTGAATGTTTGTGCAAATGGAAATATATCTGTTTGTTGATAAGACAGCCTATTCATTTGTACAATTTCAAATGATATAAGATTTCCAGTCCTTGATTTAAGACATTTGATTTTTATTGTATCATTTCCAGTGAGTTTATGAATGTGCACAGATAATTTTATGTGTTCATATACTCATCTCTAATCTCAATATTAATACAGGTTCCTGTCTCGACTGTTTCTGGAATGTCCTCATGTGCCTGAAGATCTAATACTGTCACTAGTGCGTGTTGGAAGTCAAGGTACGGATTCAATCATCTCGGTTGCCAACACCCTCAAAGATACTGCTGAATGGAGACCTCTCACAGCAAAGCCTGCACTGAAGACTCTGTCCCTATTAGCAACTCATGATCAGGATTCGGTAAGTTTTGTCCGAGGTTCATAAAAAGAGTAGGTTACTGGTAAGATTCACTGCATTTTTATAGTGTCAAGGTAGTGCTATTTTGAATATGATACCATTAGCTCTTACAACTCTGTTTGATAATGCATGAGAAAATGTAATCAAAGTACTGATATTATATATGACTAATAATAATATTTCACTAGATATGAACAATCTTGAATATTATTTTAGGGTTTTAGGGTTAGAGGGCAATTTGAAGATGAGAAAATGCTGGTTGTACCAGTTTTCCACTAATCCAAAAAGTGAATATTTTGATTTCTGTTTTTTTTAGGTAAGAGAAGTTGTGACTCCAATACTCTTGGAGCTGTGTGAGCATGAGAATCTTAGCGAAATAGTTACAGAAGTTGCTACTGTGTATCTTAAGTATCTTCTGCTAGAAACACCTCCAGATTCATTGTGTTCACACAACTTTGGACGCCCCAACGAGCCCAATGAGTGGACGGAGCCATTGGTCAAGGCGTGCTTGTATTTGTATTTGGCTCTTTTACCACTGAACCAAGCTCTCATTCATGAGTGAGTTAATGTGATTATTGTCATAAATTATTATTACTATTATTGTTATTGTTATGGTTATTTTGATGTTATTTCTATTATTATGATTTTGTTATTGTTATTGTTGATATTCTTACTATTGTTTTATTATGGTTATGGCTATTTTTGTTGTTATTTTTTTATTATCATAATGATTACTATTATTATTATTATTATTATTATTATTATTATTATTATTATTATCAATCATTAATTATGATATTTTCCATATTTGAGATTATTCAAAAATAAATGAAATAAGATAAAAAAGTCATATATTTGAGAAAAGCTCTATAGTATTGGCTCTCTCCATCCAACAGTTTAGCACAGGTGTATGTAAAGACAGTAAATGAGGCCAAGCGAGCAATCCTGCGGCTGCTAGAAGGACCCATTCGTCACATGGGCATGGACTCCCCACAGCTCCTGAAACTGGTTGAAACATGTCCCAAGGGAGGAGAGACACTCATCACTCGGATAATTCACATCCTTACTGAGAAAGGTTAGTGTGTGGACTTCTGGGATGTGATTTTCTTTTGACTTTGAACTGGTGTGATGGAAATGTGATGACTAGGATGGAGATTAGGAATGTGAGGGGATTTTTTGTTTTTCTTCTTCTTCTTTTCTTTTTGAGTGCATGGAGCTTAGCATGGGTTATGTATAATTTTTAGTGTTGTATGATTAAGGAAGTGACCAAGGAAATCACCAAGAAAACTGCTTGCTCCTGCATTTGTCCAAGAACACTATGATATATAGTGAAGAGCGTGGATAGTGAGATAATAAGATTGACTATTCAACTCCTAAAGATATATGGATAATCCTAAAAACAGATTGTTGAGTATTTGATTCTTCTAAGTCCCTTTATCCTTTTTCCTCTCTATTAAACAGCTCCTCCCAGTGAAGCCTTGGTCTGCCGGGTACGTGAGCTCTACAACCGCCGCGTGTCTGACGTGAGGTTCCTAATCCCAGTGCTCACAGGGCTCAGCAAGAAGGAGGTGATTGCTGTCCTGCCCAAACTCATTAAGCTCAATCCACATGTTGTTAAAGAGGTCAGCATATGTGTTTCAGTTTATTGGTTTCAGTAGAAGGAATTTTCTGATACTGATTTTATTAAGTGATTAAGGGGGAAAATTAAAAATGTTAAGTGTTTTAATCTATGGAGGGTGTTTAGATATATTTTGTTTTTCTGTAGGTATTCAACCGGTTGTGGGGTGTGACACTGGACACAGGTGCTTCTCCATTGACTCCAGTGGACCTTCTGGTTGCTCTTCATCTTATTGATCCTGACAAGTGCGACGTAAAAACAGTTATCAAAGGTGAGTTGCAATCCATTGTATTTAGCCACTTGAAGTGTAATTATTTAACGTGAATGGAAAGGTTGATCTTACTTAATATAATAGATTTTGGCACTATGTCTATACCTTAACTCAAATATCAAACAAGTTTTATTTGGCTTGTGAATATCTCAGTATTGTACAATATGATAAAAAAATCTTTTGAAGAACTAACTATCTGGATTTTTCATCTTGCAGCAACTGGCTTGTGCTTTGCGGAGCGTGGCATCTATACAGCTGAAGTGTTGGCTTTTGTACTTCAGCAGCTCATGGAACAGCCACAGTTGCCCACACTCTTCATGCGCACAGTCATCCAAACCCTGACACACTACCCAAAGCTACTAAGCTTTATAATGAACATATTACAGAGACTCATTACCAAGCAGGTGAGGAATGAATACTAAAATGATTTTTTTTTTCATTGTGATTAGTTGGTATTTCATAAATGTGAATACACTTCTATATTTTTTCACTCAATAACTAATTTCTTGCCAATCCTATGTAAAGGTATGGAAGCAGAGAAAAGTCTGGGAAGGTTTCATCAAGTGTTGCCAGCGAGCAGTTCCTCAGAGTTTCACAGTGCTTCTACAGCTTCCTCCTGCCCAGCTGTCTGACGTTTTTAACAGTGCCTCTGATCTTCATTCTCAGCTCCTTTCCCATATTGCTACACTTACTGAAAACCAGGTTAGCATGTTGATTGTAAAATAAGGGTTATTATTTTAGTTTTGTTTTTATGTGAAAATGGAGTATTGATATGACTAAATGTATTCCTTCAAAATGAATAAGTTAATGGTTGTGTTATGTATATATGAGTGCATGCATGTGAAGGAGTAATTAAGCTATAATTTGAAACAAATGGAAAAATGCAGTATGAAAATTATTTGAATGCATGAAAATGCCCTCTGTGGAGGGGTTAATAAAGAAAGATATATTTATACAATAAAACAGCATCAACATATTTTGAGAGCATCTAATGATTTCCTAAATGTATGTTCCTCTTCCAATACACAGCGAGCTCACATCCCAGCCAGCCTATTGGAAGTTATCGAAGGACACAATCCCTCATCTGGGGCACCCCGGCCGGTTGATCTGCCCCCACCTTCTGCTCAAGAGGTAAGGCAGTTTTGTCTGATTTTGCAATATATGAAGATGATCAGATTGAGAAAGCAATTTACAGCAAATTGATTTCATCTTCAATTAATGATGTGACATTAAATTGTACAAATAGGTTAAAATATTGATTTGTAACAGTTGATTCATACTTCCATAGATTGCTTTGATTCTTTATTAAACAAATATTTTTTTCTGTTACAGATGTAATCCTGATGAAATATCCTGTGTCCAGCAACCTGCCAGTGATAATTTTTTTTACAGAAGTATAATAATGATAGAAGTATGACCATAACAATATGTAAAAGCAGTAAAAAAAAAGATTGAACTCTCTCTATCTCAAGTACCATCCTTTTTATTCACTAGCCACATTATAATGGCTGCATCATAGCTCATAGTTGTATGAGGTCAGTACAATATTTTATATTATTTTAAAGGCTGATTATAAAGTGATATAAGTGAAGTGGATTTTTTTCTCCCCAACACTCCATTCTAGTTCATATGCAGAAGTATTTTTTGTATTAGAGATAAAGGGATTTGCTCTTGTGGCATTACACTTAATAGAAGTGGGAATATCAGAGTGAACACATATTCTAAATTGAATAAATAATGGAATGCTGACTTAAAATGGCTTCCATTTGGGTTTAGTCATTAACTGCACTGGTATAATTGATTTAGGGAAATTAATAAGCTTTTATTTTGAAAAATGGAATCTACTTAACAAATGTCATGTCAGTTTCCACTTGATCTTGGGATTTGGTTTATCTTTTTATATTTGAAAAGTTAACCATAGTGGTATGTAATGATAAAAGAAAAATGGTATTGCAAGAACTATAGTACTAGTAGGTGTTTTAATTACAGTTGTTTCAATGTTCTTCATATGCATTTAAATATAAAAACAAAGAATTATGATTATTTATCCCCAAACCACAAATAGAACATTAGGAGATAAAGGAATGTATGATTAGTTTGTAAATATTCAAAATTACCTACCACCTTAAATAATTGTTTGTTTGGTGTAATATAAGTAGTCATTTGTGAATCTCCACTCTGTTTTAAGTTTGTATGACAACAATTATAAGAATGTCTTGAGGTAAGAGACCCAAATATTATTTGTTTTCATTACAGTATTGGAAGTAAGCATACATAGTTAAATATGAGGAGGGTCTAAAAAAATATATATATACAAATAATTTTATTTCTGAATTATCATAGTATATGACAATATCCTGAAATCTGAGATGCAGAATTATCTTGAATTAGTCATGTAAAATAAACTGTACATGAGCATACTTTATCCTCAGCATGAAATTATACAGACACTTAAAGGAGAAAATACTAAAATGATGAAGCTACCATTTCCTAAATGAGAGAAAAACTAAACGATGTATTCATGAAGATATCTGAATTGAACAACTCTGTATAAGCTGATTTAATAATTTTCTGCCATTTTCATTACATTTGACATGTCAAATCTTTGTATTCCTTAAAAAAGTATAATGTATAGAAATTGCATAGCCAACCTATGAATTTGTTGGTGGTTGAGAACTGAGAAAGAAATGATTAAATTGCATTTGCAGGGTTGCATTATTAAGAGGCTGTATATATTCTCAGTTGATGTAATTTGCAATTGAGCCTGATAAATAAGCTCATAGTCATGAGAAATGTCCTTATTCCCATTATTAGTTTACTGGTACTTTTTCATTCTTCTGCCTCGTGTATGAAACATAATATAGCAACTATGATATAATGGAAATCATTTCTGCTGGTGACTGAGTTTGAGGTTCCTGAGATGCCCTGGCAAAGACAGAAAATGTACATAAAAAAACACTGACTGTATCGGGACATATGACACACAAAAATGTGAATAAATAAACTGCATTTCTGAGTACTCTTTGGAGACAGAAGTGTCCAGATCCGTAATTCCCTCAAACAACTGTATTATAAGAAAAAATGTAAATCCTACTTTTGATGAAATCTAGCCCTTAAATTATAAAGAAATATATGCATATTATTCATAAGATGCCTAAATGGCTTTGTTATAATTATCTCAATATATTTAACAATTTATCTATATCAGTAGCGCTAAACTAATTCAATCTGCGAGGATCCCTATTTTCTACAGATTTTTGCATTTTATACCTATTTAAGGTTTAAATGATTTCACAGTTGCATAAGAACATCTGATATATATTTACATAGCTCAAACAAATATGTACTTGCACACTACTTGTTGCAAGTACATCTATCTACAATGATTTTTTTCCATTTTAGATCATAAAATATTTCCTTTTCTTTTGAATAGTATATAAATTTCTTTCTTCCTTTCATAAACAAGGCTAGTGTATAATGGACAAATTGAATAAGCATTCATAAGAATAATAAGATAAATACATCAAAATTTAGTCTTCTTGATTTTATTAAAGAAATACATAGACAGTTCTTTTATTCATGTTCAGGGTAATTTTTATCTCCACAAATTGTCATCTGGAATCTCCTGTGGTATTTTTGAAGCAAATTACCCACAGCTGCATATTTCCATATTATTTACATAACAATGATAATATTCGATACATTTACAAACTGGTTTTCATTTACAGCTGAAAATTAAGTGAGGAGTTTATTACTTGAACTTGTACCACCAAGTATATACATACTCTCACTAACACTCTTGGTCAAAGTGCATTGAGACAAATACGTTCATTTTCAAATAGTTCTACATCATTCATTATGCTTTTGCCTCGACCTCTTTTGACTGTTGAGTATCTGAACTTTTTTCTGTTTCTTCTGTTGGCATCTCTTCCTTCTCATCCTTATTACCATAGACATTAGGGTACTGGGACATACACTCAGACATTTGCCTGAAAGGCTCTAAACAGTCACTTCCTTTTGGGTCTGCAGAGGAGTAGTGGAAACAGGTGAAGGCTTCTCGGAATTCAACTCCACAAGGACCTGTTGCCATCCCTCCGAGACATGGACACGCCCAGTTGATTTCTCCGTCAGGCTGTATAAGCCCAGCTGGTAAAGATAGGGAGGAATAAATATGACAATAATATTACAAAGTGTACAGGCTATAGCAAAGGGTTTTAGTCTGGTTGTTCAATCTATATTATTACAAATCTGAAATTATTACAAACACAATACTTTGAAGGTAAATTTTCTACAAATAAGTGCCTGACTTATTGATAATTATGATGATAAGAATAAGGAAACTTGACCATTACAAAAGAAATGCAAGAGACAGTACCTGGCTGTTCATCATCTTCTGGTAACGAGACTTTCGAGGGGCCATCTTGGTCTTCCTCAGTGACAAATATTACACGGTCCTTCCCTGCAAGATAAATATTATAATACATTATATATAAATAAAATAATCATCTCTTCTCTCTTTCCATCTTATTTAAATATCAATGCATTTGTGCAGCTCTTGGAAATCGTAATCAGACAAAATGGATCTACCATACTGCACATGAAAAAATATACATATACATATTTAATATAAATAGAAATGACTTTAGATTCTTTCTGTTATCAGCTGGTTTTGATAGAAGTATGTTGAACATTTACAGAAACATGGACAATAACTTTATTCTTCAATCCCAATTTAACCTTGCCATGAAAAAAGTTCAAAAATAATTTGTTGATTCTAATACTACTGAGTAAAATCCTTTTCCTCTGATAATAAAGATAAAATTTCAAACAAGTTTGTTGGGCACCTGCAGACTATGCCAACAAAATATTGATTACCTGTGAATGAGCCAGTGCAATGCTAAGTAAGGTAAGGCTTTGATGTTTGAATATGTATGTCATAATCAAAGCCCACAGCAACATTTTGGAAATGTTTGTTTTTTTATTGGTGTAATTACTTTCCTGTCTTTTCATCTTTCTAAATGAGACATTTTCCTCTTTTACCCCTATCACTAAAAAAAAGAAGAAGAAAAAACAACAATGAAGAACTCAAACCTATACAGCTGCAGAGAAAGAGCAAAATGTATAATTAAATAACAGAATGATAATGTTTTTAATTGATTCACATGAAAACTCATCATGGAGTAAATGTTTAAGACCAGCAGACTTTTTTCCCTAAATTGAACTGACTGTCTTCTATCTATATTCCCTTTAACCCTTGTGTGATGGTGATGGAAGGCCTACAATCCAAGGTTCATACTAATAGTGATGCAATACCAAGTGAATGCTATGGCCTCCCTTCCTTCACTTATTAGTAAAGGCCAACAAATCTCCATCATGTATACTCTGGCAGTACTTCTAAATAATAAACTGACAGGGAG
>BOPN01005213.1:0-17500 GCA_017312705.2 Penaeus japonicus
TTTTTTGGGGGGGGGGGGGCGATTTGGTTCGGTTTGTTAGATTTGGGAATTTGTTGAATACGTAATCAAGTTATAGTTAAGATGATGGATTAGTAGAAAAGATGAAATAGATAAATAACATAAGTAAATGAAATAAAATGAGATTGAATAAATACAATAAATGAAATAAATAAGATGAATAGAATATTTACTAGAAAAAGGATAACAAAAGTAAACAGAATTTAAAAAATAACAAACAAGTAAAATAAAGGAACGGGAAAAAGAATAAACAGAAAATAAATCACAACCTAATGCCAACCATCAAATAACTTCAATAACAACCATCAAATAACTTAATAACAAATAACTTCAATAACAACCATCAAATAACTTAATAACAAATAACTTCAATAACAACCCCCACCCAAAGAAACCCATGACCTACTCTCTCTCTCTCTCTTCCTCCCAGATCCGCGGACTACGACAGCATCCGGAAGTTGTGTCAGCTGAGCAAGGAAGACCGAAGGACGCGCCCCACTGACTTCATCTCCGTGCCAGGATCTGCCATCGACTACTTGGAGAACCAGTGTGTCAGACGTGAGTTATTGCTCTGTCTTTGTTTGGATTTGTTTTTGTGAGTTGTTTTGTTTTGGTTTGGTTTTATTTTAGTGAGTCGGCTTGTTTTGGTTTTATTGATGTCATTTGTAATGATTATTGTTATTTTATAGGTCGTTATTGTAATTTATTATGTTTTTTTTTATGATGTTTGATCTTTGGATGTCTTTTTGGTTATTTTTTTCTATTCATATTAAACTGGATTTACTTTAAGTGCTGAAGCTTTCTATTGTGCATCTACATCTTAATAATTTTCAAAGATTAAAGTTAGTCCATACCAAGATACGTGTTTTTGTTTTTTGTTTTGTTTTATTCCCAATTCTATAATTTTCACACTTCCTATACTTACTAACCTATCCCCCCCCCCCCCAGCGCTCCCCGACTGCCGCTACGATGTCCAGAATGACGTCATGGTGATCTCGATGGACTCCCTGGAATTCGCCAACATTCAGAACGACTGCCAGAGCCTCTGTGACAAGACGCGGTTCATGACGTGTCGCTCTTATACGTTCGATGCCAGGGAAAAGAGGTGAGTGAGTGAGTGAGTGAGTGGTTGGTTGAGTGAGTGAGTAAGTGAGTGATTGGTTGGGTGGTTGATTGAGTGAGTAAGTGAGTGATTGGTTGGGTGGTTGATTGAGTGAGTAAGTGAGTGATTGGTTGGGTGGTTGATTGAGTGAGTAAGTGAGTGATTGGTTGGGTGGTTGATTGAGTGAGTAAGTGAGTGAGTGAGTGGTTGGTTGGTTGATTGAATGAGTGGGTATTTGGGAGATTGGGTTAGTGAGTGAGTGAAAGCGTTAGTGTTTGTTTCATTGGTTAAGATAGTGAGTATTTGGGAGATTGATTAGAATGCTTGGTTAATTGAGAGAGTGAGTAAAAGCGTGAGTACTTGGTTGATTGAGTGAATATTTGGGAGATTGGCTGATTGAGTGAGTGAGTAAAAGTGTTAGTACTAGGTTTGATTGAGTGAGCGAGTGAATAAAAGTGCGAGTGAGTGAGTGCTTGGTTGATTTATTGTTCATGATTGACTGATTGAGTAAATAAGTAGACGAATGTGTCACTGATTCATTGATTATTCATGAGTGAGTGAGTGAATGTGTGAAAAAAGTTGACATCTGGGGACAGAGAATAAATATTGAAATATATCGATATGTTATCATTATCTTCTTTTGGATAAAGGAACTTCATTTCTCCCTCACAGATGTTATCTCTCTGGTGATGATTCTGTGTCCCTCAATAAGACTGTTTTGCCCATCAAGACCGGCGTTGTGACTGGAGAGAAGCAGTGTACAGTCAGTAAGTAATTGTACACATGTACATATAGGCCTACCTACTTACGTGCACATACACACACACAAACACACACACACACACACACACACACACACACACACACACACACACACACACACACACACACACACATTCACGCAATTACAGACACATAAAGTTAAACACATACAGATACACTCGTATACGTAAACAACGTACAAACAGAAAGCCCATCATTAATAAAACAATTATACTATTTAAACGTAATACATGAAAGTAATACCAGTGAAATAAAATAAAGATGATATCCGAATAAAGTAAAACAAAAATTACTTAAAGACTAAATTAATTGAAAAAAGGTCAAAATATATTGCTTAACCTCAAAGCCTCTAACCTGACCTTATTCCCCACCAGGTCAATGTGAACGCGACCAGGGCACGATCATTTACGAGAAAATCACAGGTCAGACAGTGAGGACAGCCAGAGAGTCACTCTACAATCTTGACAATTCTCCAGGAGGCATCTCAGAGGTCAGGCGAGGTCACCAGAAGCTATTATAGCCAAAGTCTAAATATACTGAGTCTGTCCACTTTTGACTTTGAGTTTGAACAGAGTCAAGCGTGACGTCATGAGGTCCTTAAGAATATAAGTATTGTGTACTTATAGTTGATAAGGAAAGAGATTTTTTTTTTATTTCAGAAAATGAGGAAATAATGAGGAAATTGTGGATAATGATAAGAAGATATTTATGTTTTTAGAAAAAGAATAGCTTTCCATTGATCTATTTCCAATATCACTAATGACGTCACATGCAAGCCCTATTTTCTTACACGTGGACATACTTAGTATATTTAGCCTATAGGTATAATAGAATTAGTAGATTCATTTATTCATCAAAATGTCTTCTTTTACTCTCTTTTTTTTGTAAACCTGCTTCTTTATGACCATATATACAGAAGTATATGTATACGTACATATTTATATAATGCAATTTTCCCATTCTTATTAATCCGATCATCATAATGTCATATATACCAATATCCCACTTTTTATCCCTCTTCGACACCTATTTCCATTCATCAATCTATTTATCAATCAACCATTCATCAGTTTCCATTCATCCTCCTTTTCACACCTGCTAACTCTCTCCCTCCCCTCCCCTCCCCACCCCTCAGAAATGCGCACGGCAATGCATGGACGATTCGGGAGAGTGCCCAGCCTTTGCAGTCGACTACATCAACACGCGTTGCTTCAAACTCGACCGCAACACCCAAGGAAGAGTGCAAGACATCGTCGAATCTCCCGGAAAGAGTTTCTTTGAGAAGATCTGCGTCAGAGGTGAGAGGGTGTTGGCTTGTTCGTGTGCGTGTTTTTTTGTGCTTCTGTGGGTGTGTTTTAGTAGTTTTTTTTCGTTTATTATGTCTTGTGTGTTTTTTTTAGGGGGCGCGAGGTAGTCTTTTAGATTGTTGACTATCTTTTGTTATTACTTCATTCTGTTTTCTCTCCAGATTTATATATCATGTTATTGCCATCGTTTCTTACCATTTTTATGATTCTACTTTTAGATTTCTGAAGTTCAATTTGATAATTCATGGTTATATATACATTTTTTTTTCTTTTACCATGTTCTTGTTTCGTGTTCATCTCCCCTGTTCTGTATTTGTTCTCTCACGATCCGTGTCCTTGCAGCGACCTTGCCTCCCCAATGTCGCGGCAGCACGTGGCACTTCGAACGCGTGATTGGCAAGGAACTAAGAGGACTGGACGATCAGGTTTACAATCTCGTCCAGAGTCGTAGAGATTGCATCGAGGTGAGATCTGATTTTATTGATTTATTTTTTAATTGTCTTTTTTTTTTGTTTTTGTTTTTTGTTTTGTTTTTTGGGGTTGACTTATTATGATAGCGGGACTGGAGGGGAAGGAGGAAGGTTTTTAGGTAAAGAAGGAAAAAAGGAAGAAAGAGCGAGTAGGGGAATGAAGTCTGTAATTAAATAATTAAGAGGAATCTGATATAACGTTTATCTTTTTATTTTCTGTTCTTTCTTTCTTTTTCTTCTTCCCTTCCTTTCCTTCCCTTTATTAACAATACGATATTTCTTTCTCTTTCCTCCTTCTCTTGTTTCATCATCTTCCATTTCTTCCTTCTCATCTTGTCACTCCTTCCATTTTGTCTGGGCTGGGTTGTGATTTCCTTTTTTATTTTCATCTTCTTATTCTCTTCTCCTCTTCACTTTATTTTTTTTAAATGTATCATTACTAACTCTCTTATTCCACACAACTTATTTTATCTTCATCTTTCGTTCTTTTCCTTCTTCTTCCTCTTTCTCTAACTATCCAACTCTGATCCCTCCTCCTGCTCTTCATCCAAACACCTCCCCTTCCTTCTTCTCATTTCTAAAAAAAGAAAAAGAAAAAAGAAAAACAAACATATATATATACCATAAAAACTAACCAACCTCTTGCCCCCCTCCCCCCCCCCCTCACCCCCATCCACTCCTCCTTCAGCGATGCCTTCAAGAGTCAGGCTTCGTCTGCCGGTCCGCCGAGTACGACCCCTCGAATCTCAGCTGTCGCTTGAGCAGGAGAGATCGCCGCTCATCTCCCTTGGACTTCGTGGATGCTGTGTCTCCCACGGTGGAGTATCTCGAGAACCAGTGCGTCCCGGGTGAGTGAATTGATGCTGGTGTTTGTTGTGATGATGATGGTGTGATGGTGAGGATGATTGTGATGGTGAGGTTGGAGATGGTGAGGAGATTGTAATGGTGAGGTTGGAGATGGTGAGGATAGTGAGGATGATAGGGGTGTTTAATGATGATGATGATGATGATGATGATGGTGTGATGGGGATGGTGATGATGATGATATTGTGATGGTGAGGTTGGAGATGGTGAGGATAGTGATGATGATGGTGTGGTGTGATGGGGATGGCGAGGATGATGGTAATGTTTGATGATGATGATGGTGTGATTGAGATGATATTAAGGATGATGGTGGTAGTTAATGATGATAATGGTGTGATGGGGATGGTGATGATGATGGTAATGTTTGATGATGATGGTATGATGGATGGTGAGATTGAGATGATAGTGAGGATGATGGTGAACTTGAGAGCCTAACCTGAATACAACCTTAACTCTCTCCCTCTCTCTCACAGTTGACGATACCTGCCCCTACCAACGCTCGGACAGTGCTTACCCTACGTACCTGGATGTCACTGTAGAGAATGTAGTGTCGGAGGTACAGTGCCAGAGAGAATGCACGAATTACCGGTCCTTCAACTGCCGTTCTCTTGCCTTCAGACCAACCGGATCTCAGTGCTTCCTGTCCGGCGATGATACAAGTAAGCGAATTTGCATTTTCTAGTTTGTTATTATCATTACTATTATTGTTTTATTGTTATTAGCATTGATATTGTTTTTTGTCATTGTTATTATCAGCATTACAGTTGTTATTATTATCGTTGTTTTTTATTCATTATTGTTATTTTTTTTATAGTTATAGTTATTTTTCTTACTATCATTATTATTATTACATTATTATTATCGCTATTATAATTATCATAATTACTCTCGTTCTTGAAAATATTATCATGATCATTATTACTATTATATATATCAATTTCATTCATATCTATCTATTTCTTCTTGGACAGGGGAGAGGGTAGAAAGTTGATCATGCTAATTGTTTGTGTATTTTTCTAAGTGCATGAATGCCTGTGCGTCTGTACCGTACCATAGTAGCAATAATTAATATAATTAATAGTGTAATAGCTAAAAGAAAAATTAATAAATATATTCTGAAAACCTTTTCTAACTTTGCTACTAGTTTCCGGAGGAGGTGAGGATGCAAAGCAGAACCGCCCTGGCACCATCTTCTTCGAGAGAGACTGCCTTGAATCAGGAGGCGGCGGTGGAGGAGGAACTGGCGGCGGGGGAACTGGAGGCGGAGGAATCGGCGGAGGGGGTATTGGAGGCGGAGGAATCGGCGGTGGGGGAATCGGAGGCGGAGGCATTGGTGGAGGAGGAACTGGAGGCGGAGGAATCGGCGGAGGGGGCATTGGAGGCGGAGGAATTGGTGGAGGAGGTACTGGAGGCGGAGGAGGAATTGGCGGAGGCGGAATTGGCGGAGGTGGAATTGGCGGTGGAGGAACTGGAGGCGGTGGAATCGGAGGCGGTGGAATCGGAGGCGGTGGAATCGGCGGCGGAGGAAATGGAATCGGAGGAGGTAGTGGTGGTATCGGTGGAGGTAAGGAACACGTTTTCATTTCTACTCAATAGTTATTCTTTGATTGTATTTCATTGTTTTTAGACTTTAACTTTTATTGATGTTTTCTCGAGAACATTTTATTTTTCATCATTCACATGGACCTATTTCATTGTATTTGTCACAATTAGTTTGCAAAGACTTTTTATAGTGAATTTTTGAAGAAAGGAAAACATATGTACGTTGTTACTGCATAACGTTCTCAAATGACACAACCATTTACGATATATTTGAAAATTGCAAAAGCAGGAAAAAAAGAAGACAAAACCAGGGACATTTCACGAGACATGAAGAACAAAACAAACAAACAAAATGACATGACAAATACGTCCTTCTGACTCCACTTAACAATTAAAACAAATAAACAGTAATTATTAAACAGGTCATATTTGCATACATCTCAATGTTTTAAAAATGTAGACATTTCCATATAAAACACATTTTTTTCCACAGCATGTTAAAAGATATTTAAGATACACATTTTTTAATTAGGTTAGTAACCATGTTCATATATGATGATCATTATTATATTAGTTCTACCTGTGACATGATTATCATAATGAAAATGAGGTAATGATATTGATATTGAGATATCATTCCTGCAACAGTTTTGAAAGTAATAATGATATAATTAACGATGATATACACCTTTAAACCATGTAAATATAATGATGGGAATTGTGATCATAATGTTGATAACAGAAAAATATGATCAGATTTGCATTTAGATCAGGGTTTCGTGAACATAATTCTAGAAACTTGATAACCATGATTAAATAAAAACAAAATATAATTTCATAAAAAAAAAGTTGTAATTTCCCCCACAAAACAAAACACATAAGGGATATTGCAGCATATCCCAAGGGTCTGAGTAATTTGCTGCAGTCTACCCAGAAAACTCAGGTTGGAGCCGTTTTCTATGTTGACCCCCCCTCAAAACACTGCTTCCGTTACACTTTAAAAGCACCCTTGTGTACACTTTAGATAGATGGGCGTTTGTATTTTATGGATAATTGAGTAAAGTTTGATATGTTTATGTTTTTTTCTACTTGTTTATTTCCGCGCAAACTGTCTGATTCTCTCTCCCTCTCTCTCTCTCTCTCTCTCTCTCTCTCTCTCTCTCTCTCTCTCTCTCTCTCTCTCTCTCTCTCATATTATTTGTTAACTTAAATCTATCTCTTTATATCACTGAATCAATTTTTTTCTCTCTTAACCTCTTTACATCGCTTGCTAAACTATTTAAAACATATTTCACCGCAAATGTTATGTAGCACATAAATAACTAAAATAAAATCCTTTAACGTTGAGAAGTCGATAATGGCCTGTCATTTTTTACAATCACATAATTTCCATAATCATTTCACCCCATACACACAAATACAAATATTGGCTTTGCTTTAGACGACTTCTCAATTATAAAAATAATGATAACCATAACAAACTCTTTCTTGTTGTGTTGTGACATCAAAACATTTTCTTCCACACTGCACAATCTTCTCTAAATACCTGATATGTTTCGATAAATTATAAAATGATAATCACAAGACAAAAGAGAACCCTATTATTATGACTTTGCATCTATTCTCTTTTTGTTCACACAGACAAAACGGACATTGGGTTTTCTTTCCGGTTGGTTTAATTTCTGTTTTTTTTTTCTTTTCTTTCCCGTACTTTCTTTCTTCCCGTTTTCTATGGTTGTCTTCTGATCTATAGACGAAAGTAACGTATAGACATTTGAACTGGCGGCGTTTACGGCATCCAATCCCTCTGTTGGTGGCGGGGAGTGTGCTTGAAAAGGTATTCGACGACCCTTATAAAAGGGATCGAGTAGCGTATCTTGTCCACAAAGTACTGAGTTGTTCACTTATACCGTGTGAGATTCACTTGTAATTTAGAATTTAATGGAATACTAAAGTAAAACGACGATGTGGCGTTGATTCTTTTTTTTATCTTCAGTAGTATAGATAAGTGTGTTTTAGATCGTATTTAAAGTGTTAGATAATGTAGTTTGGTTGCAGACGAGCAGAAATTATTGGAGAGATATGTTTGTTAGTGTATATAAAGCTTATCATATACTTAGTAAATGCTCTCCATTTTTTGGCTGTGAAGTACTTGTAGATTTGATACGTGATAATTACAAGAGTCTACGTTCCTCAAAGAAGTATTTGTTTTAAACTGGTGATGTGAAAGATAAGGAAGACGGAAAAGGGGCCCAAAGATCTCAGTGCTATTTGACGGACGTAGTATCTCTGTCCCTCCCTTTTCCCCTCTCCCCCCTTCCCCCTCCCCTGTCGACCCACTTCCCCCTACTTTCCCCTCTTCTTTCTCCCTCTCCCTCTCCACCTCCTTCCTCCTCCTCTTCCTCCTCCTCCTCCTCCTCCTCCTCCTCCTCCTCCTCCTCTCCAACCCCTCTACCCCATCCCTGCTCCACCCCATCCCACCACCCTCAACCCCTCCACCCCCATCCCCCCTCCACCCCAACCCCTCTACCTCATCCCCCCTCCACCCCCATCCTCCCATCCCTCCCCCTCCCCCATCCCCCTTCAAAGCACGTAGCCACTCCGTGCAGCACCTCCGCACAGCACAGACTAACGGCTCACTCCTGGGGGTTCTGGTCCGGTTTCTACCACACCTCCAGGCGACTTCTTGTTCCAAATAGATCGCTGCTCCCTCGGGGGACTCACCTACGAGAAGATCACAGGGTACGAGCTCTCCGGGGTCAGGTCGGAGCTCCTGACGTCGAGTAGCACTCCAGGTAAGTTGCCGAAGGATGGTCTCGTTCGGTTGGTTGGTTGGTTTGTCTGGTTATGTGTCTCTGTCTCTGTTTGTCTGTCTGGCTCTGTCTGTTTTTCTTTTCCTCTCCTTCTCTTTCTCTGTCTGTCTGATTCTCTCTATATATATTTCTACTATCTATATTTCTCTCTCCTGTTCTTTATCTATTATTTGTCTTTTATCTCTTTCTTTATTTTTCTTTGGATCCTTCGACTTTCTTAAATAAAAAAGTCACCTTCTTCTTCTTCTTCTTCATCTCCTTTCCTTCCTCTTTTTCTTATTTCCTGGTTCATTTTCATTTCCATCTTCGTCCGACCTTTTTTTTGTATTGTATTTTTCAAGCATTTGATCATAAACATTACTGCGATATACTTGTTATATATTGATATTGATTCTAGATGATATGCATTAAAATCTTCATTGTGATTACACAAAAAAATGTAAATAGAATAATAAAAAAGTAAACAGTAAAAACATAATAAGTAAACAAATCATTGAAAAACAAAACAAAACAAAAAGACAATAATAATCATCCACAACCCTTCTCCCCCTTCCCTCCCCTCTCCCACTCTTCTACCCCCCCCCCCCTCCCAGGCATCACCGCTGAGTGCGCCCGCCTCTGCGCCAACACGGAGAACTGCATGGCCTTCAACCTGGACTACAACAGAGTGGAGTGTTATTCCCTGGACACGCCGGCCTCGGACGCGCCCTCGAACCTCAGGACCTCCAGCGGCGTCGCTTACTTCGAGGGAGTGTGCTTGAGGAGTGAGTGGCTGCGGGTGTTCGTTTGGTGTAGATATATATATGAACTCGTGCGTGCGTGCACACACACACGTATACACGCACGCATACAAGCACACACACCCACACACACACACACACACAAACACACACACACACACACACACATACAGTGTATGTATATATCTATTTATATAAATTATTCACCATACTGAAAAGTAAAGCACAAACAGACTAAACCGAAAACAAAAGAAACACAAGCACACACAAGGAAGAAACACACACACACATCATAAAACATTAAGACCCTTTAACCTGCATCCAAACAGACCAAAATCTGTACTAAGCCTGTCACTCTGACCTTCTGACCCTCTCTTGTGGCACCAGGTGGCGGTTGTGGCCTCCGCTGGACCTACGAGAGAGTGCCAAACTACGAGCTACGAGGCCAGGAGAGGGACACCTACAGTGGCATCAGGTTGGCTTGCGTTGGGGTTTCGTTTGCGGGGTTGGTTGTGGGGTTGGTGGGTGGTTTGTGCGTGTTTGAGAGGGTGAGTGAGAGTGAGAGTGAGAAAGTGAGAGTGAGAGCGAGAGCGAGAGAGAGAGTGAGAGTGAGAGTAAGAGTGAGAGTGTGAGAGAGTGAGAGAGAGAGAGTGAGAGTGAGGGTGAGAGTGAGAAAGTGAGAGTGAGAGTGAGAGTGTGTGAGACTGAGAGTGAGAGTTAGAGTTAGAGTTAGAGTGAGAGTGAGAGTTAGAGTTAGAGTTAGAGTTAAAGTGAGAGTGAGAGAGAGAGAGAGAGAGAGAGAGAGAGTGTGTGTGTGTGTGTGTGAGAGAGAGAGAGAGAGAGAGAGAGAGAGAGAGAGAGAGAGAGAGAAAGAGAGAGAGATGGACTAAGGTAAAAGAATAGACAGTTGAGCTAAGAGTGGAAACAGAAGTGGAAATCAAAGAGAACATCAAAATCAAAGTCAAAATATTAACATGATATACCTTGAATACCCCCACCTCTCCCCCCCCCCTCCTTCAACATTCTTCTCCTTCCTCTTTCTCCCTTTCATCCCCTCCCCCCCCCTCCGCTTCCCACTCCACTCTTCCTATCCTCCCTTTCCTTTTCCCATTTACCCATTCGTTATTCTATGACCCCCCTCTTCTTCCTCTATTCCCCTCTCTCTCTTTATCCATTTCCCCCATACTCCCCCCACCTTCACCTCCCCCTTACCACCCACACACCCCTACCCTACCCAGTTTCACTTCCCTTCCTTTACCAACATCCCCCATATCCCCCATTTCACTTCCCCTTAACTACCTCCCCCGCTCCCCCATTTCCTTTCCTGAGCCGCTTCCCTCTCCCCACTTTCTCTTCCCCTTAACCGCCCCCTCCCCCATTTTCACTTCCCCTTAACTACCTCCCCCTCCCCCTTTTACACTTCCCCACCAACTGCCTCCCCCCCTCCCCCATTTACACTTCCCCTTAACTACCTCCCCCCTCCCCCAATTTCACTCCCTCCCCCCATTTTCACTTTTCCCTTAACCGCCCCCTCTCCCATTTTCACTTTCCCTTAACCGCCCCCTCCCCATTTTCACTTCCCCTTAACCGCCTCCCCCTCCCCCAATTTCACTTCCCCTTCCTCATTTTCACTTCCCCTTAACCGCCTCCCCCCCTCCCCCAATTTCACTTCCCCTTCCTCATTTTCACTTTCCCTTAACCGCCCCCCTTCCCCAATTTCACTTCCCCTCAACCGCCCCCCCCTTCCCCATATCCGCCTCCCCCCTCCCCCCATTATCACTTCCCATAACCGCCTCCCCCCTCCGCCCCCCTTCCCCATTTTCACTTCCCTCTCCCTTCCAGCAAATCCGAGTGCATGGAGAAGTGCCTGGACGAACGGCGCTTCGTGTGTCGCTCCGCCAGCTACGAGTACTCCCGGCGCCTGTGTCGGGTGTCGGATCAGAACCGGTTCTCCGCCCCTGCCTCGTTCCAGGCGGCTCCCAACGTCGATTATATGGAGAACCAGTGCGCCCCCAGTATGTATTGGCTGTTGGGGTTCCGTGCTTTCGGTTCTCTCGATCGGTCTTGTGTTTGTTTGTTTGTTTTTTGTCTTTTCTTTCTGGTTTTCGCTCGTTTTTTTTTCTTATTCTGTTTTTTCTGTTTCTCTGTATGTCTCTCACTTTCTCTCTCTCTCTCTCTCTCTCTCTCTCTCTCTCTCTCTCTCTCTCTCTCTCTTTCTCTCTCTCTCTCTCTAGCTCTCTCTCTCTCTCTCTCTCTCTCTCTCTCTCTCTCTCTCTCTCTCTCTCTCTCTCTCTCTCTCTCTCTCTCTCTCTCTCTCTCTCTCTCTCTCTCTCTCTAGCTCTCTCTCTCTCTGACACTATTTCACTTAATCAGTGATAACGAATATTAATAGCTATAATTATTACCTTTGCTGTTGTAACCATCATCAATATATTTATTGTTTACTTTGACAGAACCCAATAGATATTAAAAAAATAAAAACAGCAGAAAAAAAGATAAATAAAGATGATAAAACAGATAATGCTAGATAAAAAAAAAAAAAAAAATACATATCTCGGCTTCAGCGAAAAAAAAAGAAATAATAATAAAGTCGATAAAAAATAATACTAGATAAATAGATAAAAAAGATACAAATCTCTCATCCCGTTTTCTTTGTCCTCCGTGAATCCAGAGCCGACCGGATGCCGCTACACGAACGACCAGCGAGATCGTTTCCTCATCTACACGACCAAAACGGTGACGGCTTTCAGTAACGAGGAATGCATGCGCGCTTGTGACGTCGAGACGGAATTCAATTGTCGTGCATACTCGTTCATGAGTGCGGTGAGTGTTGCAATTGCTTGGATTTCTGATTTTTTTATTATGTTTAATTATTTTTTGTTTGATTTTTTTTTTAAATCTTTCTTTATTCATTAAGTATTATATATTTGTTTATTTTTATTCTATCTATTTATATCATTATTTATTTCTTATTATCACATGGAGGGGGTTTAATTAGAAGTGTTTTTATTTTTGTTTTTGTTTATCTCATTACTATTATCTATGCTATTGTCGGTGTTATTTGCTTATCTTATCTTCTTTAGGTTGCTGTTATTGATAAGTAACAGATATCTCCCTCCCCCATTCTCATCCCCCAAAAATGACACCGAATCCAAAAAAAAAGAAGATAAAGATGAAAAGTTCGTATGAAAACACACACACACACAAACACCCCCCCCCCATACACACACACACACACACACAAAAAAAAACACACCCACACACACACACAAACACCCCCACACACAAACACCCACACCCACACCCACACCCACAAACCCACATCCCTCAAATATCCACACACACACACCCAAAAAAAAAACATCCGCATAGCTAATACCCAACATATCCTTTTCCAAACCCGAAACCCCAGGCTGGCACCCCTCGCGACCAATGCTACCTGAGCGGAGACACAGGCACCAACGCCGGAAACAACGCCTTCCAGTTCCGATCAGGTGCCATGTTTGCCGAGAGAGAGTGCACTGAGGGTATACAGAGTATGTAGTTGGGGTGGGGTTTCAAGGATTTTTCTATTTATTGCAACTTTTTTAGGGAGGGGGGGGGTTGGGGACAGGAGAAGGATAGCACGATGTGGGAAAATGTGTGTGTGTGTGTGTGTGTGTGTGTGTGGAGGAGAGAGAGAGAGAGAGAGAGAGAGAGAGAGAGAGAGAGAGAGAGAGAGAGAGAGAGAGAGAGAGAGAGAGAGAGAGAGAGAGAGAGAGTAGAAGAGAAGAGAAGGGTGAGGAGGTGAGTAGGAGAGAGAGAGAGAGAGAGAGAGAGAGAGAGAGAGAGAGAGAGAGAGAGAGAGAGAGAGAGAGAGAGAGAGAGAGAGAGAGAGATAGAGAGAGAGAGAGAACGATAGTGAGAGAAAGGGAGAGAATGAGTATGAGAGAGAGATCAGAATAATGACAAAAAAGACTTGACTAATTCAAACAAGAATGGTATTTCGTTTATGGAAAACAATGGAAAAGAATCCTTAACCACCTCAAGAACAACAACAAAACCTTATTTCCCAGCTGAACTCAATTAATTGTCTCCAACTGATATATAAATTCTTATTTTTCAAAGATACATTTTACCCATTTAGAAGCCCCAATACCGAAGAATGTCTTTTTCAAATTATGAGTCATTAGCTTACTCGACCGTCAAGTATAATTTGTTTTTCGCTAAAGACCTAAATCCTTTACGTAAGCAGGAAGTAGAAAGTGATCTATATCCTGGTCGTGTAAACGATACTTGCATTGATTTCTAGAACTAAAAAAATGGATTTGAAAGTAGCTATTCCTTAGGTATTTTGACAAACTCTGTGTTTGTATTTCCATCAGTATATTGTGTCACTTGCATTCTTTTTTTTCTTGTAGATTACTGACTTTTGACTTTAGTGAAATATGTTTTTTCTTATGTGTATGCTCAGCTTTTTTCAGCTTTACTGTTGTAGTATATGGGATTCTTGTATTTATTTTTTTTCTTTCAGTTGGTATGTAAAAGTTTCAAATAGTCTTGATAATACTGTATTCTTTCTGGGATTATTCTTTACAGTAGTTTTGTACCTGTTGATTGCTTGAGAATTCATCTAAAGTAGATTGTTGATATTTTGATGCTTAATATTTTCTACAGTATGTACCAAAAACTACAAACTGATTCTAGTATCTAATTGTAGCAAGAAGAAGACCCGCTACCACAAAAAAAAAAAAAAAAAATGAAAATAAATAAATAAATAAATAAATAAATTGATAAAACGACCACTTCTTTAAGAGTTTTCATTTGAACAAGAGAGAGAAAAAAAAAATCTTACAATGGAATCAGTTGCTAGTTTTTGGAGACTTACCCATTCCTTCAAAGACGAGGATCATAATGAGCGTATCACACCATGTCGAAATCGGTATTACATTCAATTGTCATTAGGGCCAGCGGGCATAAGAAAGTGTCATAAGAAGTTTCAGTGGCAGGTATTGATTTTGTTTTTTAAACAATGTTTCATATATTCTGCGACGTTTATGTTTGGCTATTATTACAAAATTTTCATACTTGGTGACCATTTTGGAAGAGATAACTTACCACGTATAATTTTAAAGGGTCCTAAAAAATAGCGTAGTTTACCGTTATCTTCAACACCATTACAGAAAATGAAAGCAAAAATACAACAGAAAACGAAATAAAACAAGTAGTTTTTATGGGAAACTAGTGTAAATTTCGACATAGTGTGATACCATCTTGAACTCGCTGCTTTTGTGGAAGACACATTCCTAAGGTCCGTTGCACACAGGCACTGGAGGCTCTGGCACTGGAGGCTCTACTGGCGGAGGATTCGGCGGGTCAAGTGGAGGTACTGGAGGTTTTGGTGGAGGAAGTGGAGGAGGAGGAGGAGGATTTGGTGGAGGCGCAGGAGGAGGAGGATTCGGTGGAGGAGCAGGAGGAGGAGGAGGATTTGGTGGAGGATCTGGCGGAGGAGGAACTGGAGGGTTCGGAGGAGGTTCTGGAGGAGGAGGCTTTGGTGGAGGCTCAGGAGGATTTGGCGGAGGTTCAGGAGGCTTTGGAGGATCGACTGGAGGAGGAGGAGGAGGAGGAGGATTTGGTGGAGGATCGGGCGGAGGCTTTGGAGGATCAGGAGGAAGTGGAGGCTTCGGTGGAGGAGGCGGAGGTTTCGGTGGAGGAGGCGGAGGCTTCGGAGGATCAGGCGGAAGTGGAGGCTTCGGAGGATCAGGCGGAAGTGGAGGCTTCGGTGGAGGAGGCACAGGCGGAGGCGCAGGCGGAGGTGGAGGCGCAGGCGGAGGCTTCGGAGGATCAGGAGGCTTTGGCGGAGGCTCCACCGGAAGTGCAGGTGGGTCCTTGTTTCGGGTGCGTTGCCCTCCCCCCACCCCCCTTCCTATAAAAAAGTCCCGACACACAACACTGCGTATCCCCGCGGGCCGTCGCCGGATGTACTGTACAGCGGCTCCAGCTCACACACTCACAGCCGAACTAGCCGGACGAGCTGCGGCACCACGAACTGTGCCCCCAGGGACGCTTCAGTAACATTAACGAGGACGCAACACATGTACATTTGCAATATAAATACAACTGCTGTACCAACGCTGTATCTGTCGAGAGAGTATCCAAAGCTATTGTACAGATGAAACCTGAGAGCTTGACCAGGCGATGCTAACTGTTCACTAGTCTTGTTCAAAGGACGCTGTAGCCGCACGGTTGCCACTACAGCTGTATTGTTGACAAAGAAGGCTGCATTAGAGACTTGGTTGTCAACTTTATCGTCTGTGATGCCTCCTGTCAGAGCGGAAACGTGGTGGAAGACTCTTGTATGTCATCGGACGGAAGGGTCACACGAAGGCCGATGTAGATGTAGATAGTACCCGTTACCTGTAGAGAAGGCAACGGTACATTGAGTCTAATGGGTGACGGTGAATATTGTTAACTATGGTGAAGGTTGGTGACGGGTTCAGCAGTAGATACGAAATACTGTTGTAAAATCAACCAGTAGATATGACTTACTTTGGTGATGGCTGGTAGTAGTTATGATCTACCACTTTTGTAAAACCTATCAGTAGATAAAACTTACTTTGGTGAAGGCTTTTCGTAGTTAAACTACTTGACAAATGCCAAAAATACTTACAATGGTGAAGGGAGACAGTAGGTATATCTCCACACGATACGGGCTAAAAAGTACTAATGAAAGTAAATAATTTAACAACTTGCATTTACATACACTTTTCTGTTGTTATTAGATGGGAAAGGTTAAGGAAATATGACAAGCTTAAGTTTTGATATTGAGCCATTATAAGCTTATCTTAAAGCTTTGGAAGCTAAAGGGAATAAACTGTTGATAAATATGTGTAAGCAAAGAAAAGACATACACACAGACATATATTTACGTGCTCAATATCTAATTTCAAAAGCTTTTATCAATATCATTCTTTAATTTAGCATGATATGATTGGAAAATAGATATCTAATTCTTGTGATTTCAAATATCTTGGAATTAAAACTAAAACCTATTCTTAGAAAATAAGTGAAGTACATTTAGTAAAGAGAGATACAGATAAAAATGTATAGATAAAGACAAATATAGATATAGGTATGAAGATAAAAACATATAGATTGCAGTGAGCAAGTGCAGTGCTTACGTAAACTGTAATTTAATTTGACAAATTCTAAAACCATATTCTATTTATCTATTTCATTTCTTCGACTTCTGTCCAAAGACGTAGTATAATAGATGCCTAATTTCTTTAAAGATACAAGTTGCTTCACTCTTTTGTTGCTTCTATTGTTTTAGATGGCTTTCCTTTTACGAAAATCTGTTATCATCATTATTGTTTTTGGTATTGACATTATTATTGTGTTTTATTAACATTATAATAATGATTAATACCAATTATTATTACTACCAAATAATTTTCTTTAACCAAAGGTCTGAAACAGCTTGAATTTTTTTTCACTCGTATGTATATTTTTCGTCACTATCCTACTCATCACTATCCTCCTCGACACTATCCTACCGACTGTGAACACTCCTCTTTCCCACCCCTTCCACCTCTTTTCCAACCTTCCAACTGTTGGTGTCTGACACAGTGATGTTTCCACAGGAATGACTACAGCGACACCACCATTCACAGGAGGAGGTTTGTTACCCTACAATATATACATATATATCTAATATATATATATATATATATATATATATATATGTTTAGATATATATATATATATATATATATATATATATATATATATATATATATATATATATCATTACTAATATTGCTATTATTGTATTTTTTTGACGCGGTTCAAAAAGATTCATTCTCCAAATGCTTTTATTTTC
>BOPN01005213.1:20000-25000 GCA_017312705.2 Penaeus japonicus
ATATATATAACTATATATATAACTATATATATATATATATATATATATATATATATATATATATATATATATATACATATATACATATATATATATATATATATATATATATATATATATATATATATATATATATATATATATATATATATATGCGTGTATGTATTTATATATAACCATCATCATCACGCAATGGTGACAAGCCTAGGCATGAACTCAATATCAATGCAGGCACGGCCGCTTTGCTGCCATGCAAATTTCATGACTGCATTAGACTCCCTTAATCAACATGCTGTACATTATAAAGCTCAGAGCTCAGTAAACATAGCATGATTATTTTATATTTAATGGATGTGCGTTCTGTATTAAGGTTTATATCTGCGCGCTTGTATGTGCATGTTCTTGACTTATGTATAGATCAGTGTTTTTAGACAGGAAGTACTAGTCGTTTTAGTAAATTGATCCAGAATTAAATATTTATTAATGATTGTGTATTGCTTGATTCATTAATAAATGGATTTATTCATTTATTTATTTATCTGATTATTCTGTAAGCCAAGATAACTTTAGGTTGACAAACACTGGTGTAAACATATGATTTTTAAAAAGATTTTTTATGTGAAAACTTGATATGTGATCAATAATATGACGTAACAAATATAATGTGCGATTATATGAGGAGCATGACGTCACCGTAACTACAATGTATCATCATTATCTGTCGAAAGATAAGACTGTGTGTCAAGCTTATTTTGTAGATGTCCGTAAGTAGTGTATTTTAGGCGCTGTATTTGCTTGTATGTTGTAGGTAAAGTATTTGCAAATATTTGTTAGATTTTTTTTTTATATCACCGCATGTAGTGTTTATTGTGTTTGTAGACTATATATGTATGTATATATATATATATATATATATATATATATATATATATATATATATATATATATATATATATATGTATATAAATATATATATATATATATATTTATATATATATATATATATATATATATATATATATATATATATATATATATATATATGTATGTATATATATATATATATATATATATATATATATATATATATATGTATGTATATATATGCATATATATACACATATACATATGTATACACACACACATATATATATATATGTATATATATATATATATATATATATATATATATATATATGTATATATATATATATATATACACATATATATGTACATATATATATATATATATATATATATATATATATATATATATATATATGTATATATATATACACATATATACACACATATACATATATATACACACACACATATGTATATATATATATATATATATATATATATATATATATATATATATATACATATATATGTACATATATATATACATATATATATATATATATATATATATATATATATATATATTTATACATAAATATACACGCATTTGTATATAAGAATAACGATTTTCCATATGTACATAAAAAACTAAACTAGCATAAACACAAAATTATCATTTGATATAATAACTATTACTCAGTAAAAAAAAAGAAATACAAAAACAATTTATAATGAAATTCACACAAAAAAAAATCTCCACAAATTCATATATAATAAAACCGAAAAATCAAAATATGACTAATTTCTCATTCTTCCTCCCTCTCCCCCTCCCTCCCCTCCCCTCCCCCTCCATAGTTCTCAACTGCCGATTTGCCACAACTTACGACAAGGTGATGGGCGTCGACCTGCGAGGGGCGAGGTAAGAGCTTCCGTGGATATTCTTACGTGTTATGTTAACCCTTTTGGTATTATGTCTTTGTTTGTTGTTTTTGTTATGTGTTATTCTCATGGAGTTTTTTTTATTGTTGTTGTTTGTGTTTTGCTTTTACTTTTTTTTTCTCTTTTGCTTTGGATTTATTCTTTTCTTTCTAATTTCACTTCATGCTATATTATTTTTTATTTATATAAGCGTAAGGATAAGGTGTTACGTGAAAGGTTTTGAGTTTCGTTACCTACGTTTTCGTCTTGAAAGATTAGAGAAGAGAAAAAGAACGAAAGAACAAAGAGGAAGCTCTTACTTGTTTGTGGTTTAAACTCCATATTATCCAAAGATTATCCAAAGATTATCCAATCACGTCGTCATCCGGATACATATGATCCGACGGAGGGAAAAGGTAAATTCATCCTGGCAAGAAACCATCCACAAAAAAAAAAAAAAAAAAAAAAAAAAGCGACACGCGATTGGTTGCACTAGGTTCTGACGTCACACACACACAGGCCAGGAATCATCCAATCAACGCAAGGGATACCAGGGGGCGGAGCTTCCTACGACAACACGCCGTTCGAAGTGCCCCTCCCCGGCTTTATCGGCTCGACCAACACCATCGGCTCTTATCTCCCGCCGTCTTCGGGAGAGACGAGCACCTACCTGACGTACGAACAGCTGTTGGCCGCGAGAAGAGCCGAGGCGTTGCACCAGCGCCATTACCCTGGGTAGGCCCGACGGTTAGAGCGGGAGGGAGAAGGGGGAAGGGGGAGGGGGTGGAAGAGCGGTGGAGGAGGTACAAGGGATCTTTCGATAATACGTGACATTTACTGGATTATGTATTCTTTTCTACATCTATGTTGTGGTAGTTTGGAAAGGAAACAAATGGATATAGCTATAGATGATGATTAAAAAGATAGTAAGGATGCAAAAAGAGGAAGGAAAATATTCCAGTAAATATCACTGATTCATATCCCTCCCCCCCCCCCAAGAAATACCCCCAACAATAAAAAACAACAACTAAACAACTAAAACAGATAAAAACGGACCACTAAACAAGGAAAACGAGAAGAAAATAAAGCGAAGATGATAAACCTGATAAAAGGTCAACTAAAAACCTACCTGGACGAGAAGCACCTGTTCATGACCTCTCCAAGGTGACGGGTCAACATGCATGACGATAGCGGTACTCAGGTCATGTCTTCAGTCAAGACGTATATAAACTGCATCTAAATCTTCGTGAAAGTGTAGTGTGTGATTTGTTTTATATTTAAACAAAAAAAAACAAACAAAAAACGATGGTAGTGTAGCACTTAGCATGCGAAATAAAAACGTGTACAAGGTGTATTTATTTGTGCATGTGTTTCGCTAAACCCGGATTTTTTTTGTGTAAATAGGTTGAGTATGATTGATACGCCTTGCTCTCTCATCTTATAATCTGTAGCTTATAAGCATCCTAAACAAACCTTTCTCTCTCTCTCTCTCTCTCTCTCTCTCTCTCTCTCTCTCTCTCTCTCTCTCTCTCTTTCTCCATCTGTCTCTCTCTCTCTCCCCCCCTCCCCCACTCTCTCTCTCTCTCTCTCTCTCTCACTCTTTCTCCTTCTCTCTTTCTCTCTCCCCCCCTCTCTCTCTCTTTCGCTCTCTCTCTCTCTCTCTCTCTCTCTCTCTCTCTCTCTCTCTCTCTCTCTCTCTCTCTCTCTCTCTCTCTCTCTCTCTCTCTCTCTCTCTTCTCTCTCTCTCCTTTCTCTCTCTCTCTCTCTCTCTCGCTCTCTCTCTCTCTCTCTCTCTCTCTCTCTCTCTCTCTCTCTCTCTCTCTCTCTCTCTCTCTCTCTCTCTCTCTCTCTCTCTCTCTCTCTCTCTAATTTTCTCGCTCTCTCTGACTGTATGTCTGTCCCCTATCTACTTTTCTCTCTAAATTGTAGATCAGAGTTCTAAGCCGTATATAGAGGAAGGAAAAACTGATTTTCCAAAATTCTCTCCAGAATATAAAGAAAAATGTTTTCTGGAATATTCACATAAGTCTTCCTTTGTCTATGTTATGCATTGTCTAGTTTTATGTATTTGTAGTTTTGAAACTGCATTAAACTTCACCATGGAAATAGTGCGTAGATTAAAGAACTATTTGGTGTAGAAGATTAAATTAATTTTGCACGGTAAAATGTATGCTATACATACATACATATGTACATACATAGATATATATACATACATAAATATATATATATATATATATATATATATATATATATATATATATATATATACATATATATATATATATATATATATATATATATATATATATATATATATATACATACACAGACACACACACACACACACACACACACACACACACACACACACACACACACACACACACACACACACACACACACACACACACATATATATATATATATATATATATATATATATATATATATATATATATACATGCACACACACACACACACACACACACAACACACACACACACACACACACACACACACACACACACATATATATATATATATATATATATATATATATATATATGTTTATTTTTTATTGTTTCTACTGAAGTACAATAATAAGCAATTATCAATTTTCTCACAAGTGAATACCAGAAAAAAGGAAATTCACAATACCTACAAATCAAAGAACATAAAAATAGCTACTATATATTCTCAGATAACTACATTTGAATCAACTACGACTGCAAACTATTCACGCGATCATGACGTCACACCCTCTTACGTCATCATCTCCCGTTTTCTTTCAAGGGAAGAAATTCGAGCCCGTGATCAGCTGGGAATCACCGTGGACTGTTTGAAGGAGTGTGACCGCCGGAGGGACAGGTGTCTTGCGGTCACCCTCGAGACCTCACCCTCGACCGCTCAAAGGTGCTACGCCCTCGAACGATCCGCTGGTTCCGATCCGAGCGCGCTCACTTCCGCTCCGGAGGTGTCTTACTTCGAGAAGGTCTGCATTCCCGGTAAGTGGCTTGAGGATCGGAGATGGCGCTGGTTGTGTTTCGGCTTGTTTTCTCTTTTTCTTTCTTTGTTTCTCTCTCTCTCTCTCTCTCTCTCTCTCTCTCTCTCTCTCTCTCTCTCTCTCTCTCTTCTTTGTCTCTTTCTCTCGCATACTTTATCTTGACCTCCATCTTTCTTTGACTCTTTCTCCCTTTACGTTCTCTGTTTCT
>BOPN01005213.1:32500-40000 GCA_017312705.2 Penaeus japonicus
ACGAGATGGTCCTCGAACTGGAGACCGCAGGATCCACGACCGAGGACGCATTTACACTGAGCGTCACCTCTGGAGATCCTTTGGACTCCACGCTGCTGGATAACCTCTTGGACACCACGAGGTAATGGGGTTGGGCTGGTTGTGTGTATGTTTTTTTCTGATTGTTTTGTTTTGGTTTGATTTTTGACGTCTTTTCTTAGTTTTGTTTTGGTTTTCTTTTTATGGTTAGGTTAGTTTAGTTTTCCTTTTTTTGTAACTATTTTTTAAGAAATTTTGTTTTTTCATGGATTTGGTGGACTTGCAATATTTAAGAAATATATTTTGTTCTTTTTTGCCGTAATGAATTAATTTTCTTAAAATTCACAAGTATCAAGCAGTCGAGTTAATCCTATCCAAGTATCGTATATTGCATTATAAACAAATGAATACAGATATACAGATATACAATAAAAGTAATGATGATAGTGATAATAATGATGATAATGATAATAATTATGATAATGATAAAAAATAACGAAATCAGTTGATCCACCATCTTCAACTTCAAACGCCATTTTCTCCACTTTCCGCCTCCACAGAACCACCAAACGCTCCACCTCCAGCAGTTCCCGCCCCAACAGGAGTACGTCGCCCTCCACTTCCACCTCCTCCACCACCACCCCGCGGAATGAGGAAGAGGATAATGAGGAAGAGGAAGAGGGAGAAGAAGAAGGAGAGGATGTATCGATGCCTGGAGATATTCCTGTTGCTCTGTCGGTAAGGTCGCTCTGAAGATTTGAATTTTTTTCCGTTATTTTTCGGAATTTGTATCGTTGTTGTGATTGTTTTACTTATTGTTATTGTTTTGTTTGTATTGTTATTTATTCGTTTTTATCGTTTTCGTTTGATTATTTTCTCTTTCAGGAAGAATTTTTTCTTTTCTATAGGACTCTTATTCGTAATCTTTATCATTATTTTTATTTGAATTTGTTATGATTCTTTACTTCTCCGTTCTGTCTTATCTTTATTTATCATTTGTATTTTCATAGTATTCACTATTTCCCTGTTCATCCCATTCATTTTCTTCATTTGATGATATTTCTTCGTCATTTTCATTATTTTCTTGTTCTTCACTCTTCTCATTTTACTTTTCTTCATTGTTTGTTTTCCTACCATTATTCACGTTACCTCATCATAACTTTTTCTCCAGTTTTTCATCTAAACTAATATAGTTTTTATTGGAAGTATTCATAATGATTTTCAAAAGATAATGATAATATAATATTGAGTATATTTTTCATTCGTCTTCTGTGCTATTAATCTCTCTTATTTTCTCTTATTTAGCTGACAAGCGGAAAAGAAGGAAAGGTATAATTTGTAATAATAAAGATGAAATGTGGAGAATGATATCTATGGTATCATTTTATTTATTATCTGAATGGTCTTTTCTGAAACACACGCTCGCGTTTTCTTTTCTAACAACAAAGAAAACGGACTCTAATTCGCCGCAAACTCGTCTATTTTAAGATTAAACCCTTCCCAATGAAATTGATATTTAGAACACCGTTGATTGATTAATTAGATGATTCGCCTAAGCTAATTAATATCACTTCATTATCAGCTGGTTGTTGGCGAAGATACGATGCCCGAAGGATGGGACAATCGCGACCGGTATCGCTATCGTGACGGTGAGTGAGGAATAAAATCCTTACGTGTCTGTGTGTGTGAAAGGGGAAAAAATATTGAGAGAGAGAGAGAGAGAGAGAGAGAGAGAGAGAGAGATGAGATAGATAGGTAAATAGATGCATCACTTATTGCAATATGATAATCATGCCATCATAATAACAAATATCCTAAACCACTTAAAAACTAACTTAAACCCGAAATAAACCTAAACACAATAATTTAAAAAAAAACTTCTTAGTTAAAAAAAATATATATAAATAAATAAGATGAAAATAATATTAAACTTAAAACTTAAAACCCAATTTAAAAACACAATTCCAACCCCCAACATTACAGAGACATATGTTGCAGACGACTACGTTTGCACGCCGACCTCCACCGTGATTGCCGCCGTGCTGACCCTGCTGGTGCTCCTGTGTGCCATGTCCGCCGGCTTCGTGTTCTTCTACCGGTCCAAAAAGCGCCACTGGCAGAAGATGGGAAGTTGCGAGCCGTTTCCCATTCCGCCACAGGTAGGCTCGCTGTTCTTGTGCTTGTTTGTGTTTGTCTGTGTGTTTGGGTGTGTGTGTGTGTATTTTGTATTGTTTTTGTTTTGTTTTGTTTTGTTTTGTTTTGCTTTGATTGCTTGTTGATTGATTTTAGATTATTTTTAAAATTGTATATAGATTTGCTTTGTAGATATTATGTTGTATATTTGTATATATTTTGTATAGTCTCACTGCAAGAATTTCTGATTCGTTTTTCTTTAACCTGTGCTCTTTTTTTCTGTCTAAACGTCTTTCCCTTTTTCTGCATCTCACCTTCATTCCTTCTCTCTCTCCCTTCCTTTTGAGATGTAAGTAAACTCTTGTCTAAAAAAGCTTGTCAAAGACAAAAGTCTCTCTCTCTCTCTTTATCTCTTCATCCCTCTCTCTCTCTCTCTTCATCCCTCACCTCCTCCCTCCCTTCCTCCTGCCTCTCCCTCTCTCTCTCTCTTCATCCCTCACCTCCTCCCTCTTCCTCTCTCTCTCTAACTATCTCTTCATCCCTCTCTTCCTCCTCCTCCTCTCTCTCTCTCTCTCTCTCTCTCTCTCTCTCTCTCTCTCTCTCTCTTCATCCCTCACCTCCGCCCTCTCCCTCTCTCTCTCTCTCTCTTCATTCCTCACCTCATCCCTCCCTTCCTCTCTCTCTCTAATTATCTCTTCATTCCTCTCTTCCTCCTCTCTCTCTCTCTCTCTCTCTCTCTTTCTCTTTCTCTCCCTCCTTTCAGCCTTTCTCATTCATAATCTTCCTTGACTCGTGAATTATATCATGACAGTCGATCCTCACAATGTCAACTCAAACAACTATTTTGAAATCCTACATTGGATATTTAACTGAAAAACAAATATTAGACCTTATTATGGCAACATGTGAGATCGAGTTGTCATGTAAGAATATTCATGCTTATTTTATGCTGTAAATTGTGATCTGCTTTGCTTTTTTCATTATATTTACAGTAATATGTATATTTTGTTTGACCTTCTTCGATGAAACCGTCTATAAAATCGAATATACAAATCTTAATCACTTACGAAAATATTTTGATCAAGATTCTAATTTTGATCAAGAAGAATGCATTTGGAATCTAATACCAACCTTTAAGAAGCTTCATATTTCTTGCAAAAAGAATATTGTTGGTTATTTTTATAATTATTTTCATTTTTTTTTATTGCATAGCGGTTTCATTCACTGAGTTGTGCACTTTTTGTAGGAATGTACACTGCCACAGTTACTGGACGTTTGTGCTCTTTGAGAGAGAGAGAGAGATGGAGAGAGAGAGAGAGAGAGAGAGAGAGAGAGAGAGAGAGAGAGAGAGAGAGAGAGAGAGAGAGAGAGAGAGAGAGAGAGAGAGAGAGAGAGAGAGAGAGAGAGAGAGAGAGAGAGAGAGAGGGAGAGAGAGAGAGAGAGAGAGAGAGAGAGAGAGAGAGAGAGAGAGAGAGAGAGAGAGAGAGAGAGAGAGAATAGAGAGAGAGTGAAAGAGCACAAACGATTTTTCTCACCCACCGTAATGCTCACAGAATATACTCATTTGTTTTTGTTTCTCCCCCTACCCCCCTTTCCTCCCTCCCTCCCCCCTCCCTGCACCTATGACGTCACCAGCGCCCAGGACACCACTCCCCCTAGAAACTAAGGAAAACGCCCCTGAAACTGTCCCCGGAAACCCAGGAAAATATAAGGAAAACAAGGAAAAAAACGAACACGCTTATAATGATCGGATTTAGGGATACCCTTGCCTATCCATCCCCTCCTCCCCCCCTTACCCCTTAACCATACCCTTCCTCCATTACCTCCCCCCTCCCCACACGCTTATCGCCCTCCCTCCCTCTCCAGAACCTCTTTAACCCCCTCCCTTACCCTCCCCCTTCCTCCCCCTCCTCCCGACCTCCTTCCCCCCTAATCCTTCACCCCTCCCCCCCTTGTTACTCCCGTTACCCCCTTCCACTCACCTCCCTCCCTTTCCCCACCCCCTCCTCCCCAATCCTTCACCCTCCCCCCCTCGTTACTCCCGTTACCCCCTTCCACTCACCTCCCTCCCTTTCCCCACCCCTTCCCACCCCCTCCTCCCGACCCCCTTTCCCCCCCAATCCTTCACCCTCCCCCCCCCTTATTACTCCCTGTTACCCTTCCACTCACCTCCCTCCCTTTCCCCTGAATTTCTTCCCACCCCCTCCCTCCCTCCCCCTTACCCCCAGTCCCTTCACCCCTCCCCCCCTTGTTACTCCCGTTACCCCCTTCCACTCACCTCCCTCCCTTTCCCCACCCCCTTCCCATCCCCTCCTCCCCCTCCTACCTCCCCCTGTCCCGACATTCCCTGTCGTTTTGATCCCTAATTCCTCTAGCTATTAAGATGACGTCGGTGATTGAAGGAAGACTTAGGGATTCTTGTGATTCTCTTGCCCTTCTGTCCAGACGATTGGATCTTGTATAATACAACTGTAGTTTTTTAATTTTTTTTTTTTAAGAATGAATGTAAGAAGAGCCTATAAGTAACTTGATTTGTGAATGGTAAAATTTGAAGTAGTTTTTTTTTTTTTTACTCAGATCAAATGGAGATAAAACTCTAATTCTACAATAACAAAAAACGAAAGAAAGAAAGAAAGAAAGACAGAAAGAAAGAAAGAAAACAGAGAAATAAAGCGGCATATCAAGAGAAAAGCTGTTTTATTCTATTAATCATTTAGGTACTTTTTATTATTATAATAGGCTCTTATTACATTTCTTTTGTAGCTTATTTCATGTAAAGAAAAAAATTATGAAATGTATATATATGTTAGCATGAATGAAAAAAATTGCCCCTCGCCCCCCAATGTCATTTACTATTTCTCTTTTGGGGTATGTATATTTTTCAATTTTATGAATAAATGATAGATTTTGCTATGAGAATGAAGCACGCTGTGTATATATATGTATATCTCTACATGCTTGAAACTCCTACGTCGACGCTATGCAAAGTATGCCTAAAACACTTTCAAAAGGTGAGTGAATTTGAAATAGAATATGATTGCTTGTCTAGATGATAAATCTATATGTATGTCTTATAATTATTTTTATATCTTTGGAGAACAGAAGTTTTCTGTTTTTAATATCATTTGACTACTAGTGTAAACTACTAGCATTTTCTGTGCCTATCTTTTCACACTTGATATACACGTTGGTCGAAATAACAATCAGCTTCATAAAACTATAGCAAAATGACAGATATATCCAATATTTAATATCATTGTTTTCTGCTTATAACAAACTCATTTCATTCGTAAAAACGTATCACCACATTTGAAGTCATAACAACCCATTAACCGCCGCTAACCAGGCGACTCACCCATCCTCTCTTTTCCTCCTCCCTGGTCAGCCGAAGAGCCAGTTCTACAACAGCCCAGAAGTGATGTTCCGAGCAGCATATGGAGGCTTCCCAGGCCAGTCCAACATGGCCTCCAACATGGCGGCCTTTGGCACTCCACAGGCACTCTCTCCCATGCATGAAGAATCGCCTCAGTACAAGGAATAAGCTAGCGAGTCTCTGCCGTGAGAAAGAAAGGGCGGGAAAAAAAAAGATACGAAAGTGAGGTTCGTAAATTCGTAACCTCGTGTAGCCTTATTCCTCAGTACGTGAATATATGAGGTTATGTTTTCGGGAATACTTTGATTATCATCCTGTCTTTTGTTGAACGTATTTTTGTGAGATGGAAATCGTTTTACAGTTGGCTTGATGTTTTGGTATATTTTTATTCGAAATAAGAAAGAAAAGGGGTCATTGTTATTTCCATATCTATTATTGGTGGTATCTCTATTACCATTTAGTTTATACAGAATCTTTGCTCTTGATTTACAAGTGTAAGAAAAAAAAAGTTTCAAAAATTAGCACACATCTACAGAGAGACTTTGAGACATTATATTCGTTATTCCCATATGCATTATCGGTGTTATCTCAATTATAATTTAGTTTATGCAAATCCTTTACTCTTAATATACGAACTAAAGAAGAAAAAAAAGTTACAGAAATCAGTATATATATTTAGGGAAAACTGAACAAGCCTGGTGAGTGATGGACAGGTGTGTAAATACGGAGGATTGAAGTACAGACAGACACAGATCTTTCTTTTAATCTCATCCTCTTTGAAATAAGGATAAAGACAAAATCACATTTCCTGCATTATATATTTTTTTCACAGAGATTTGTACATATAGAATAGCTCAGTCGAAGGGATGTTCAGCTACACAGATCTCTCTTATTGCAAAGGGGTTTCTACGCTTTGTGTTATTCTCGTTATTATCATTAGGACTATTTCATATTATTGTTCTTTTGTGTTCTCTCTTATTCTATCCTTCTCTTATTTTATCCTCTCTTTTTTGTTCTTGTTTCTGTGCTTCGTGTTATGGGCTATGTATCTTTTTCTTGCATGCAAATCTTTTGTTTATTTTTATTATTATTATCATTATTATTGGGTATTTTTCACTCTCCTTTTTTTTCTTCTTCTCTCGGTAAGGAACTGACACGCAATTTTGTATCACAGTCGCAAATAGATATACGTATTCTATTATTCTTTCTTACTTTCTCTCTATCTTTATCATACCTTCGCTAGTTTTCCTTTTGTGTGATCTAACGTGTAGTATCACATGACGGTAATATATAATGTTTCCTTTTCATACCAAAGACTTTGTTTTCATCGGCGTATGATGTTGTTTTTTTTTAATATTTTTCATCTTTTTCCTTTCTCTTCTAGTTTTTTTTTTAAAACATTGCTGTAAATTGTCTTTCAGTAACTGGAAGAATTTTGAAAAAAGTTTCTTATAATGCAGTGAGTGACCCTCCGTTTATGAGATATTGAGAATTTGTCATTCGATTGTAAAGTGGATGTCGTAGTTTGGATCTCAGTGTCAGGACTTGCTGGATAATGGTATGCAAGATCGTATGCATTTCTTTCTTTAAATCTATTTATATATATATATATCTATTTCTCTCTTTATCTCTTTTTTTCTTTCTCTCTCTCTCTCTCTCTCTCTCTCTCTCTCTCCCTCCCTCCCTCCCTCCCTCTCTCTCTCTCTCTCTCTCTCTTTATCTTCGTTTCCTCACTATAAGCATTCTCACCCACACCATATGCCACGGATGAGTCGATAAAAATAATAACAAAATTAGTGATAATCAAGATAAAATTCATAATATCTATAATTTTTAATCTCGATCGATCGTGAATGAATTCCCAGATGCTCGTCGTTATTCTAAGTTTATTTTTAAGATTAATTTAGTATTTAAAGATCGAGAGAAATATTGATCTCTCGACACTTTTATTGAGATTATAGCGGCCGTACGATGGA
>BOPN01005213.1:42500-43514 GCA_017312705.2 Penaeus japonicus
GCACTCCAACCTAGCCTAATTTGTCGTTTTATCTTAGTATTACAGGATGTATTTGTGTGTATGAGTTGTCCTAAGTATGTATACATACGTAGCGTCCAACCTTCAGACTTTCTCTATTAAAATCATCTGATAATTGTTGTAGTTAATTTGCTGACTCGCTGAAAAGAGCGATGTCATCTGCAAATCTTAGATTGCTTAAATGTTCGTCCCTTATTTTGATCCCTTTCTCCCTCCAGTTTAGCTGCTTAAATATTTCCTCGAGGCAAGTTCTAAACAGTTTGGTGAGCGTTATCAGCTAACATCTTTTTTTTAATTGGGATTTTGTCAGTTTCCCCAAAGATCTTGGTGGTCGCTGCTCCATCTCTGTCTATAACCCCTGACACTTACACTAGACCTCCTCTACTGCTTGTTTGCGAATTGCATCTAGTACAACCGCGATCTGTACAGAGCAGAATGCCTTTTCGCTAATCGATGAATGCCATGCACAGAGGCATCCTATATTCGTTAGTTCTCTCCCTTATTTGGGTTGGTGGGGCTACTTGTAGTCTGTCCCTGAGAACCCATTGCGGAAGCCTGCTTATTCCCTAGGTATTAGAGATGTGGTTTGGATGGATTCTTGTGAAGAATTAATAAATGTCGGGGAAAAAAATAAGTGCAAGAAAGAAATATAAAAGGAAATACAGAGTGGAAGCAACCCGGGAGACTAAGTGCCAGAGGGGAAGAGTGCCAGAAAGAGGCTTATTCAGATCTTTAATCTGGAGAAAATACCACGTTAAGCTTCTTGGTAATCTCCTTGAATCATTTGTAATAATGGCGGGGCAGAAGACTGTTTTTTGCAAGTGTTGCAAGAAGAATTTAAGCGATAATTCTTAATCATGCAAAGGTCTTTTCTATCACACTTACTCATTATGCGCTTGGTTATACATTAAACATTTAATATTTCATATAAACATACAGTTTATATATATATATATATATATATATATATATATATATATATATATATATATATAT
>BOPN01005213.1:62682-65182 GCA_017312705.2 Penaeus japonicus
TATATATATGGTTCACAAGCTAGGTGCCGTTGAACCTCTGGGTGCCATGGGTAGTACTTATTGGCACCGTAAGATTCTAAAGTGAATAGTGCATGAACACTGTATGTACTATATGTACCTCACCTAAGAAGTTACAAAGACTTAGTTAAGTTTCTGTGTTACGTGATTTAACCCCGTGATGTGTCCCTCACCTAAGAATCTAGAAAGATTATTTTAGTTTTCTGCGTCACGTGAATTAACCCCGTGAACTGTATCTGAACTAAATTGCATCAGTAAAGATTCCGTAAAGTCAGTTAAGAAAGATTTATATGGGCTAAGAGGGTATCGGGTAAAGAAAAGTCAATGAACTCAGTTAAGGTAAATTTATGTCGGCTAAGAGAGGGGGTCAGTTAAAGAAGAGTCAGTAAAGTTAGTTAAGATAGATTTATATGGGCTAAGAGGGTATCAGGTAAAGAAAAGTCAGTGAACACAGTTAAGGTAAAGTTAGTCTGCTAAGAGGGGGGGGGTGGGGGGGCTGCCTTGTCTTAGGCTCATCTGAAGCAGGGTGTCATCACTAAAAAAAAATAGTCTAGAAACCATTGTCCTAATTTGTGGACTTTTGGACAAACCTATGTTAGTTTCATCTTTTAACAAATCTTCCAACAAAATGGTTCATCTTTTTGACGTCATAAATAGGTCTTCAACACGACCACTACACGCTGGCCGCTGGTCGTGTTCAGCACAATGGGTCGTCTGGGCAACTGTCTCAGTAGTTACGCCACGGCCCTCACCTTCGCCGCCAGGAGTGACGTCACGATCGCCGTCACGCAGAACATCTATGAATCGGTGACGTCACTGCTGGAGCCTTCGTCGCTCTCATTGGCTGTCGTGTGTGAGTTGTGGATTTGGTTCACTGATGCATATGAATGCTTTGGAATGTATATTGAAGAGAGCGATACATAAAAAGCTGTAGATAATTTAATCATTATTAATAACGAAATTAAAAGAAAAAAATTATGTTATAGCATAACGAAATAATCCTCCCTCCTCCTCCCCCCTCTCCATCCCTCTCCCTCCTCCATCGCGCATCTTCCATCCCTTATTATCCCCCTTCCCCTCTCAATACCTCCCTCCTCCCTCCCCCTTCCCCTCTCTATTCTTCCCTCCCCTCTCCATCCTTCCCTCCTCCCTCCCTCCTCCCTCCCACTTCCCCATCTCCTCTCTCTCCATCCCTCTATCCTCCATCCCTCCCTCCTTCCTCCCCCATCCCTCTATCCTCCATCCCTCCCTTCTCCCTCCCACTTCCCCATCCCCCTCTCCATCCTCCCCCCCATCCTGCAGCATCCGAGCTCCTCTTCGAAGCGCAGGACCTGGGCGTGGCCGAAGTCGTCCAGCCAGACTACCTGCACGACGACATGACTTCCCACCTCCTGCCGGCGGTCCAGAGGGCGGCGGAGGAGAGGGCGAAGGATGCCACCAAGAGGAAAATTTACATCCTGGAAGGTGGGTGTGAGGGAGGGAGACGGGGAGAGGGAAAGGGAGAGGGAGAGGGAAAGGGAGATGGAGAGGGAAAGGGAAAGGGAGGGAGGGAGGGAAGGAGGGGGGAAGAAAGGGAGGGATATAGGAAGAGAGAAGAAGAGAGAGGAAGAGAGAGGGAGATAGATAGATAGAGAGAGAGGGAGAGAGAGAGAGAGAGAGAGAGAGAGAGAGAGAGAGAGAGAGAGAGAGAGAGAGAGAGAGAGAGAGAGAGAGAGAGAGAGAGAGAGAGAGAGAGAGAGAGAGAGAGAGAGAGAGGTAGGGGTAAGGGGGTAAGGGATAGGATAGGATGGAAGAGGGAGAGGATGATGAGTGAATATGAGAGAAAGAGGGAAATAAAAAGAGGGAGGGAAATAGGATGAAAGGATAAAAGGTGAGGGAAGAAGGGAAGGTGATGGAGTGAGGGAGAGAAGGTGAGGGAGGGAGGGAAAGGAGGTGATGGAGGGAGGGAGCGAGGGAGGAAGGGAGGGTGAGAGGGAGTGAGGGAGAAGGAGTGAGGGAGAAGGAGTGAGGGAGAGGGAGTGAGGGAGAGGGAGTGAGGGAGAGGGAGTGAGGGAGAGGGAGTGAGGGAGAGGGAGTGAGGGAAAGGGAGTGAGAGAGAGAGAGAGAGAGAGAGAGAGAGAGAGAGAGAGAGAGAGAGAGAGAGAGAGGGGGGGGGGAGAGAGGGATGGAAGGACATGATAGAATGAAAAGGGAGGGAGGGAACTTAAGAAAGAATGAGGGGAATATAAAACGGATGAATAAGATAGGAAGACAAATAAATTAGATGCATAGAATAAAAAGTAAGAAAAGAAAGAGGTAAAAAATCTTGTTTGTATTTGTTTGTTGTTTAGAGGAGTCCGGGTTTGTGTTTGCTTGTTTTGATTTGAGAGCTTAGTCGTTTGTTTTTCTGTGTATATATATTTTTTGTATGGTTTTAATGTTTTGTTGTTGTTGTTGTTTCTGTCTTTTGTATGTTTGTAATTATGTTTTTCTTTGTTTATAT
>BOPN01005213.1:85182-87682 GCA_017312705.2 Penaeus japonicus
CAAACACCAGCTATAACATTACATACTGGGAGACTATATTTTCAGTGTAAATTCCACAAGATCCTTCAATACACATTCTCCCCCAGCAGTTGTTATGGTCTATGCTCTTGTCCAAAACAATGATCCAGGTATTGGTAGAGTGTCATTATAAGTGTTATTCTAATCAAGGGTGAAGATCTTACGTCACTGGGCTTAGGCAAACAGCTGGTTCAAGTGGCAGCTCTGAGGTCGTGTGTGGTTTAGGCAAACAGCTGGTGATAAGTCCTTTACTTTCTTTCATGTTCCAACATTTTTGTGTTGTTTATGTATAAAGATGTGCCTGGCATGGCCGAGTGTGGACTTTGTAGCATCTAGACTAAATGTCATGTAAGCTTTTCTCTTACTGGATGAAAGGGAAGAAAATGAATGACCAAAATCAACTTATTCTGAGGAAGAGAAGATATAATGAATAGAAATGCATGTCAACCAAAAGACAAAATACAGGATTCTTCTGAGCATCGCAAGTGCAAAACTTCCATCAGTTAACTTCTTCCTTTTGAATTTACAAATCCGTTCGTTCAAAGTAATTCAAAATGGATCGGAAAGTAAGATAAAGTACATACAGTGGAGCTTTCTGGCTACATACCTGTTGAATGATGAAACAGCAACTTGGGAATGAGCTTTTAACGATTCCAATTGATGAAGAACTAGAGGGAGAGAATGAGAGAAAGAGAGAGAGGGGGGGGGGGAGAGAGACGGAGAGAGAGAGAGAGAGAGAGAGAGAGAGGGAGAAAGAGAGAAAGAGAGACCGAGAGATAGAGATATATATATAAAGAGAGAAACAGAACGAAATAGAGAGAGAGAGAGAGATAGAAAGAGAGAGAGAAAGAGAACGAGATAGAGAGAAAAAATAAGTATGAAAGAGAGAAAGAGAGAGAGAGAGAGAGAGAGAGAGAGAGAGAGAGGTAATGCGGTTGGAACATCATGAACCAGCCGTTTATATATCAATATATTTTTTTTTACCAAATTTTAGCTTGGCATTTTCTGAACATAACACATTTTCACTATCGAGACCTACCGAACTATCGCATGACTCTTTATAAAGATAATTTAAACATAATTTAAATATATATATATATATATATATATATATATATATATATTTACACACACACACATAAACACTCACACACATATATAACCAAGATTCCTTTGAAGTCGACAAATCACTCTTGACACTAAAATAAAATGTAAGCAATTTATGATAATAAAAGAAAACTTTCTCATGGCTAATGGCCCTGATAACTTCCATTGCCAAAGAAGGGAATTCCTGATTCTTGAAAATGTATCATTGTTGATATTTTGGGGGTGTGGGTAGTGATATATTGCGTAAATCATTAGTCGCGGAAGGAATATTTGGCAATAATGGCAATGAATCTCTCTTGTCTTTCTCTCTCTTTCTTCATTCTCTCTTTCTCTCTCGTTCTTTGTCTGTCTAACTCTCTCCCTCTCTTTATGTCTCTCCCTCTTTCTGTTTTTCTGTCTCTGTCTCTCATTTTGCTTTTCTGTCTCTCTCTCTCCCAGTCTCTGTGTGTCTCTCTTTTCTTTCTGTTTTTCTGTATCTGTCTTTCTTTTTTGCTTCTGTCTCTCTCTCTACCACTGTCTCTGTCTCTCTCTTTGTTTGTTTCTCTCGCTTTCTCTGTCTGTGTTTCTCTCTCTCTCTCTCTTTCTGTTTTTTTCTGTCTCTGTCTTTCTCTGTGTCTCTGTCTCTCGCTCTCTCTCTCTTTCTGTTGTTCTCTGTCTCTGTCTTTTATTTGTATCTCTCTCTCTCTTTATCTGTTTCTTTTTCTCCCTCTCCCTTTCTCTATTCGATATACCACATCTCCGAGAGTCTGAATTCAAGAACAAAGAAACAAACAAACACCGGAAGTTAACGTTGACCCTGAAAATGATACAAATGTTATTTCTTTGTATTTTCTTTGTTCTGTTTTTTTCTTTGTCTCCAAAGCCATTGATTAAATGCTGCGTAATTGCAAGATATATACATAGATTAGTGGAAATAACAGGTAAATTTCATAGCTAGAGGGCAACGAATGATATAAACAATTATGATGGTGACCGTGACAAATAAGGTAACAACTCCTCTTTGCAAGAAAGACATCGGATTATTGCAACAAAAATTGCAATAATGATAGTATATGGCAATAGAAATATCAAAATAGAACTTATAAATGATAGAGATAATGATTACGATGATGATAATAATGAAATAGAATAAAATTGATATTAAGGACAAACATGTAAATAAGCATTCCATCGCAATTATAATGACAACTAAAGCAACGGCAGAACGACCCAATACCGCACAAAGAGAGAGAGAGAAAGAGAGAGAGTGAAGGAGAGAGAGAGAGAGAGAGAGCGAAGGAGAGAGAAAGAGAGAGAGAGCGCAAAAAAGAGAGATAGAGCGAAAGAGCGAGAGCAAGAGATAGATAGTCAAAGAGAGATAGACAGACAGACAGAG
>BOPN01005213.1:92682-95182 GCA_017312705.2 Penaeus japonicus
CTTAGATAGTTTCTTTACATTTCTGTTTTCTAATCTGTTATTTCGATTTGTTTTGTTGACTATTTCTTTCTGTGCACATATCATCCATGTGTTTATCATGTACGTATTTCTCTTGGAAATTACACTATTTGAGGGAAATTTTGTCCCGGAAACAGCACATTTTCATAGTATTTACGTTACAATTTTGCCGTCACTTCGCCGATTATTGCGGTATGCAGATATAGAAAAGTCACTGGAATTTGATCTGTTTCTTCGAGATAATCCTTTATTTTTTGTTTTTAAGTGTTACATGATTTATTTTCATCAACGGTTATTGTTTTTTGACATTTCTACCACCAGAATGATCCATATCTCTACACCAACCCACTTCACCAATTTATCGAAAAAAAACTACTGAATTACAAGGAAAACAACATATTTTCATAGTCTTATCAGGGAGCCAAGCATAATGTACAAACATCTACTAAAAGAATTCAAAATGTAGTTAGACACATCACTAACACTTCTCCCAGGACACGTGACATTACCTGGAACCTGGAGACGCGACACCTAGATCTTTTAGAACGATTATAATAGGCGATTATGATAATGATATTTACTATACCCATGACCCACCTAAGGAAAATTATAGGGAAATGATACCAGTGATATTCATGCTAGGAATGTATATTAGAATGACTGTAATGAGGAAATTTAAATGCGAAAATAAGAGATAGGGGTGAGAGGGAAGGGGAGTGAATGAGAGAGAGAGAAAGAGAGATAAGTACATAGAGAGAGGGTGAGAAAGAGAGAGAGAAAGAAAAACAAAGAGAGAGAGAGAGGGAGAGAAATAGTGAGAGAGAGAGAGAGAGTAAGAGAGAAAAAAAGAAAAGAAAAAGAGAACAGGAGAGAACAAGAGAGAAAATAAAAGAAGAAAAAGAGACAAAAAAGTCTAGCAATGATACAAAAAACAACAAAATATAGTGAAAAAACAAACAAACAGAAAAGACCCTTAATAAAAATGGAAATAGAACATGAACGAACAAAAGAGGCGGGGCATAGATGCTGAAGAAGAATTTCAAGAGAAAGAAAACTCGAAGAAGGAAATAACTGTTTTAAAAGAGGATAAAGATATTGGAGAATGACAAGTAACTATGAGAAGAGAAAGATACAAGTGTAGCATGAGGATAAGAAAAACGAAAAGAGAAAATATTATTGGAAAAGAAGAAGGAGAAGAAGAAGAAGAAGAAAAACACAGCAAAACCGGATAAGAAAGTGAGAAAGAAGAAAAAGAAAAGAAAAGCATTGTCAATTAAAGAAAATCATAGAGCAAAGTAGAAGAAGGAATAAAAATAAAAATAAATAAAATACCTAGTAGCAAGTCAATATCATCATCGTTATTGTTATTGTAAGTGTCACTGTTGTCGTTCTTGTTATCACAGTCACTGTTTTCATGATGATTATAATCAACATTATCATCACGATTATCATGCTTATCATCTTCATAATGACCACTATCATCACTTCTAATACCATTGCCCTCATTATTATCACTGTCATCACCATAACCACCATTATCTTATATTTTCTTAAGAAAGCGAAAGTCAGGGGTCACAGGAATAGCAGCGTGTCTTAACGATCACTCTGAACTTGTTTTGTCACGAAATAAGTCTCCGTTACTCACTGGAACTTGTCTCTGCTTGGTTGCCAGTGACCAGCGAGGTGGTAGGGGGTAGGAGGAGGGGTAGAGGGAGGTAGGAGGGGAGGAAAGCTGTCATGGAGTGCAGAGATTCCCTTTTTTTATGGGTTGGGTGGGGGGGGGGTGGGGGGGGTGCGAGATGTCAAGGTTATCTGTGGACTTTCTCTGTTTTTTTTCTGCGTAGAATTTTCGAGTTTTTTTTTTCTTATTTTCTTGTCTTGATTAATGTGGTAAACTGAGGAAGCTCTTTAATGGACGAAAAACGCCATCCTCTTCAACGAAATAAATACGTAAGGAGAGGGAAATCACCCCAAAACAGAAATAAAGTTAATAGATAAGTGCCCCCTCTTTATTCCCTCTCCGTCAAAACACAACAACAGAAAACGAGAACCAAATCTTTTCCCTTTTCATATTATCACCCTTTTTATTTTCACTCCTTTTTTATGACCGAACGACACATTTTTTTTCCGCGGATAGGTATGATTACAGAACTCGCCATAAATTCTTGTGTCATGCCGGATCTAACAGGCAGTATTGTACGCACCCAGAGTACTCTTAACGGGACGGCAGTTATTTACCCCGTGTGTCTTATGGCGGTTCGACTGACCGGGCGGTTATTTTCACCCGGTGAATTTATATCGAAGCGAATAATCAAAATGAACGGATTTAATGATTATGGAATGAATAATTAGTGTGATGAATAAATGGAATGTTTAATGAGTGGAAATGTATGTGTATTTTTTTATCTATTGTCTTTCATCTGATAAGGATAATTCTTACGAATAATTGTTTAGTATTTTACAAGAAACCTTATAACTCATA
>BOPN01005214.1:0-5000 GCA_017312705.2 Penaeus japonicus
AGAGAGAGAGAGAGAGAGAGAGAGAGAGAGAGAGAGAGAGAGAGAGAGAGAGAGAGAGAGAGAGAGAGAGAGAGAAAGAAAGAGAGAGAGAGAGAAAGAGAAAGAGAGAGAGAGAGAGAGAGAGAGAGAGAGAGACTTAAACATGAATGCGGGTCCATGTAGCCATTTTCAAATCTATTAGTTTTAAACAGTTTCCATATATAAAGCAGTTTTCATGACTGCCATTCGTTTCATGAAATGTTTGCATTATCAATCCCTAATGCCATTACCGTCAGTATATCCTCGTTACCGTAATCACCATCTACATCAGCCCTTCTCGCACTAACATTATCATCAGTATTTTCAACTTTAACATCAGCAGAGCAGCCTCCCCTTGCTACAACCACAAAATACTTCTCCACCCATATTGCCCCCCCTATCTATGCATCTTTTAACAGTGCCTGCAGTTGCGATAGCTACATTTGCTACTATTCGTGAAATGAATGACATCCATTGTCACAATGAAAACCAAACTTTTCCATCAGGGTGTAAAATGTTTTGCTCAACGAACCTGTCAGCTGGGTTATATATCGAAAAACCCAACGAACCACCGGAATTAAATGGATATAGTTGCATATAGATGAGTATAATTCGTTTGAATAGCATTTCTAACAAGTTTGTATATACAGTTATGTATCATAGCTTATGTCCATGATATGCGAGTTAAATTGGAAATGATTCTGTATGCCAAGGAAGAAGCTGGATTGAAACAAAGTGAAATCATGAATAGGTGTGAAAAATTATAACTGGAAAGATAGATGGAGTGCAAATAAGAGGGGGAGTTGGGGGAGAGGGAGCGCCTGATAGAGATAGAAATAGAAAGATTGATAGATAGAAAGAAAGAGAGAGAGAGAGAGAGAGAACGAGAGATAAGAGGGGAAATGAAGAAGAATGGAGGGCACGGAAGAGCGGAAGAAGGTAGTTTAGGAAAGACAGGAGACGCACAAAATGTTAAGAGGAAGACTAGAAATCATGCCATGGAATAAAAAAAAAGAAGGAAAAAAGAAAAGAAAAGAAGAAAAATAAAAGAGAGAGAGAGAGAGAGAGAGAGAGAGAGAAGAAATACGAGACAAAAAAAGTTGTTATTATCAACGAATCAAGCTAAATATTAAATACAAAAAAAAAAAAGAAAAAAAAAAAACATCGCGCAGTCATCGAAACACCAAGACAAATAAACAAACTAATACACACGCTTTTATATACAAATATATATATACATATATATATATATATATATATATATATATATATATATATATATATATATATATAAGCATATATACAATAAATAAGCGGAACGTACTATGTGTCAGCTGCCTTATGAATCCACTTATATAAAGAAAAAAAAAAAAAATGTTTTTTATGCTGTTCTCTGTCAATGCCGGAAGGTCTCTTTGAGGAGATAATGTTTTTGTCTATTTCTTTTCTTTTTTTCTTATTTCTCTCTTCAGCTTTCATTTCTCCCTCGTGTTTTCCTTTCATTTATATTTATAATGACAGCTTCATCATCCTCACCATCAACATCATCATTATTATCATCACCATCAACATCATCATTATTATCATCATCACCTTCAACATCATCATTATTATCATCATTACCATTATTATTGTTTTGATCATTAATACGATCATCACCATCATCACCCAAGCTTATGGTTAGTAAAATGGGTATCATAATTTTCATTGCTATCATCATATGATAGATATCAATACCATTAATATCAACATTATTATCATTATCATTACAATCACCATCAGTATCACTGTCAATGTTTCTATCATGTTTATCATTATCATTATCATTATCATCATAATTAGGTGTTATGATTATTTATAATTCCCATTATCGTTATTGTTATTGTTATTATCATTATTTCTCTTATCACTCCTACCATTAATGTCATTATTGTCATCATTCTTATCATTCTTATCACCAATATCATTGCCATCATTATTTTTAACATCACTTGAATTACCATTAATCATTAGCATTATCATTACCGCCATTATCATTATCGTCATTAGAATTGCTATTAATCATTATCATCATCATTACCGTCATTATTATTGCCATTATCATTATCATCATCATTACCGTCATTATCATTATCATTATTGCCGTCAATGATATTACCATCATTATCGGCACTGCTGCTGTTGATAACATAATCACTATTATTACTCATCTTCTTTCCCTTTTATTCCGTTCTCTCAGTTCCTTTACCTCCTCACACATCGCCTTAGGATCATACAAGCCAAGAGGCATCGACAGACATTTTGATGGCGTTCTACCTCCCTGCCTTTTCCCTGAGGGATAGACGTGGAGAGAGAAAAGGAACTTTTTCGCTACCCCCTCTTTCCGTAATCTACGCTCTCTTTCTGCCTCGGTGACTTCTCTCACTCTCACGTTCTCTCGCTCTCGCTCTCTCTCTCTCTCTCTCTCTCTCTCTCTCTCTCTCTCTCTCTCTCTCTCTCTCTCTCTCTCTCTCTCTCTCTCTCTCTCTCTCTCTCTCACTCTCTCATCTCTTTCTTTTTCTCTCTCTCATCTCTCTCTTTTTGTTTCCTTCCTCTCTTTATCTCCATCTCTTCTCTCTCTCTCTGTATCTATCTGTTTTTCTTTTTTTCTTTATTTAGGAGAAAAAGGGGGAGAGGCAGAAGGAGGGAGAAAGAATATAGTAGGGAGTGAAGGAAAGAGCATAAGCCAGAAATAAGAAGAAAAGCAAAAAGGATTTAACCTGAGAGAGAGAGCAAGAGAGAGATAGAGTCAGAGACAGAAATACAAACACAGACAGAAAGAGAGATAGTTGAATTAATAGATTATCTAAAACCTTTCCCCATTATATGTGCAAGCGTAAGGTCTTTACTATTATAAAAATAAATCGCCTTGAAATGTTAAAAACCTTTTACATACATTAAAAATCTATAGATTTTTTTTCCCACGCAAAAGTTAGAAACTTAAAACGTTAAACACCGATGCATAAGTTATAGCCTTATATACATAACAGTTGGGTTAAAGCATTCGTTTTCCAACAGAAGCGGGAGAATGTGATGGATAAGGTAGGCAGAGAGCAGGAAATTAGCAAGTGATTGCAAAGGTTTTTTCTTAAATATTCAGATTAGTAGGACGTATCTAATTGTATTATGATTATGATATCAATCACAATTACAAATACGAAAGGAGAAAGGACGTAAGACAAATATTAAAAAGAGAAAGAAGAAGAAAAATAAGGAAGAAGAAGAAAGAGAAGGAGAGAAAGAGAGAGATTATGTAATATAAGTATATCAATTATTATGGTTACGATGATCACAAATACAAAAGAAGAGGAATCAAAACAAACACACAAAAAAAATGGACATGGATAGAAAGAGGAAGAATACAGACATTCATACAGACACATGTAAGCGACATCCGTTTGGAATCTAACTTTTGTATTTTGTCTAGGGTCATCGGTAGAAGTTTATCTGAAATCTTCACCCAGGGAAAAGATTCTCATCCCTGTAAATTCCATCTTGCATAAGTTCACTAAAAGCCCGAAACAATAGCCGAAAATGAGGCTAATGCTGGGAGAGAACATTTCTTTTTCCGCATACAAAGAAAACGAAAGAAAAACTGCAATTGTTTTGTATCTGACTATAAGGACCATTCTAAATGCTTCTTCTCTAAAGATAGAGAGAGAGAGAGAGAGAGTGAGAGAGAGAGAGAGAGAAAAGAACGACGGTTCTTGTAAAATCTAAGAAAGATCGTAAGAGGTAGAGCAGCTGGAATATCATGAACTCTTTGGATATGTTACTTTTGTGTCTTTTCTTTAAGATGTAGAAAAGATACAATATTTAAGAAGTCATTATTCAAGCACATGTACACCTACACTGACAAGACCAGTCTACGCAAGGAACGATATTTTCTAAATACGAATATATCATACATGCGTTGAGCTAAATCTAAAGACAGACGGACAAGCAGACAGACAGATAGACAGACAGACAGACAGACATAGATACGGAGCCTCAGACAGACAGACAAACAAATACGAAGATAGCGACAGAGATAGACACTCAGGAAAGGAAATGCACCGATATACATGATTTTTTCTTGGCGATCCGATCCTTCCATGCATATTCTGGCATAACTCATAAATAAAACATTTTACTTAGCGATCATTTCATGAATATTCTCCTACTCCAACTAGCACGAAAACGATCCTAACACCCTATCCCCCCACCCCCTCACCCCCTACTCCTTACCCCAGACCCCCCCCACCCCCACCCCTTATCCTTACCCCTTATCCCTTACCCCCACCTCCCTATCCCTATCCTAATTCCTATCCCTTACCCCCAGACACCCCATCCTCCCCACTTTCATCCTCTCGCTCCCCGATCACCTCCCTTCCCCTCCCTTCCTCCCTCCCTCCCTCCCCCCCTTCCACAGCCTCACCCTCCTCCTCCTCCTCCTCCTCGACGTATCTTGACACATTACCCAATATGGCGACCGTCATGTGTCCGGATTATATCCTATGGAACTTATTATTCAGTTTATCGCGACAGCTCTGTCAGAATGGCCGGGAACACGGTGTCAAACGCCCGGAGAAACTCTTAAGGAAATTTGTTATACTCTCTGATGATACGAAAAGTTAACGTTTCCTTAAGTTGGACATTTATTTGTTTAATCCTCATTGCTTCTGGATTCTTCCATAAGGTCATGAAAATTCGTAGGAATCATTTAGTTTGTAATTATGAAAACGAGAATGATTATTTAGAGCATCAACAGTGATTACAATAATTACAATAGAGAAGAACAAAAGAATGATACCCTAACCCTTACCCTGTTTATCCTGAATGTTATCTTTATTATTACACAGTTAGATGCGTTATATATACACTGTATTGTCGTCATTATCTTAAAAGAAATGTATTGTGACGATGTGATAAATAGTATTATTACTAATGTCTTTGTCTTTATG
>BOPN01005214.1:12500-20000 GCA_017312705.2 Penaeus japonicus
CGGGTTCAGAAAACGATAAACACAGTAGGGCTTACAAAATCCGAATTTAAAAATGCTGAGAATAGAAACATTAATATGAATAATAATTGCAATGACGATAAACCATTCCTAGGTTTTGACTATGGTGATAGTAATAATGATCACTGTAATTATAAAGATGGATATGATGAAATAGTAGGTACTACGATCAAAGAATCACGGCAATAACAATAGCGTGAATACTTAAGATAATGATATTGATGATGATATTAAAAGTAATGATAATGATTATAAAAGAATAATAATAACCATCATGATGATAATCATAACGATGGTGATGAAAATGATGAGAAAGGAATATTAATAATAATAATACAAATGATAAAAATAATGATATTAATAATAATGAAAATAACGATAATAATCATTATAAAAATGATAAAGACAATATAAATAATATTCATAAAATTGGTTATGATGATAATGAAAATAATAACGATGGTAATAATAACAACTATAATAATCATAATAACAATAACAATAGTAATTATTATCATTATTAACGTCATTAAGATAATTATGACAAAAATGATTATGAGAAGAACAATAACAGTACCTAGTCATTCGTGTATATAATTGTACCACTCGTACTCTCATCCAATAATTTCACAAACAGCACAACAAATAAACATAATAACACAAATAAAATAACAGACTCCCTTAGTGACTTGAAGACTGTAAAAAAGTTCTTATTTTCAAAGTTCTTTCAACTCTCTCCAGACCCATTAATCTGGACTCAAGGAAACTGAATTTATCCTTGGTACTTTCTCTCTTTCTTGAGTTCATTTTCTCAATTCTTATCGCTCTGATTCTTATTTCAACTTTTGTGCTGTTATGTTTTTTCTCTCTCTTTCTATTTTCCGAATGTTTTATTTGGTGTTCTCTTCACTTTCTATTGATTAATTTTTTTCTTTATTTTATAATCTAGATCGACGTTTAAAGTATTTTTTAAAGATATAAAGGATGACGTTGTTTGAGTGCTATATGCATACAATGTGCCTACTAGCTGTATATATCATTCCTATATAACTATCGGTATGTCCACCTCTTTATATATCCGCATTCAACCGCACACACACGCATGTACATACACACACATATGTACACACACATATGATTTTGTTATATAGGTATATATATATGCATATATATATATATATATATATATATATATATATATATATATATATATATACATATATATATATATATATATATATATATATATATAAATAAATATATATATATACATATTTTTTCTTCTTTTTTTCAATTTTCCCATCACAATTTTCTTTGATATTCATAATATCCTATATCGAAAAAGATCTTTTGCCTATTAGTAAGATACAGAAGCTGGTGACGTGCTGTTTGGTAGAGATAAGGATGTAAGACTGTTTCATTACACTGATGTGTCTTGTTGCAGTACAACAACTAATAAGAGAAATCGTTTCTTTTATTGAAATTCTCTTTTCTTTTTTCTATAATATGGGGACAGCCCCTCAACACATTAGCAATAACTATGAGCAATTTCTATCAGTGTCTCCCACTTCCCTAATACTGTTAAACAGAGGAAGGATGTGCGAAACAGTGTGTACCCCTGCAATGTGCGTAGTGCAAATTGATTCTAAAAGATTTCTTCTCCTCCATGGTATGAATTCCAAAACATTAATATGAATCTCATTTGTTCCTGTTTCCGAATTCCATTTAACTTGGCGGAAATTTTCGCTAAAATGGTCTGCATTTCCATAGCTAGGATGTGCTAAGAGCTTTGTTGTAATTAATATCCTTTGATGTGAGTCTTTCTTCCTTTTTTTCCAGCGGTTATGTGATCAAAGGATGACACGTCAAACTTGAAGCCTTTGTACTCTGGATTCTGATTTGAATCTGATTTACCAGTCGTGTGATCGGTGATTTTTGTTAAATATTCTGGTAACACTGGTAAAAAAAAACATTAACATTAGTTGTTCTTGCTTTATTTACATATGTGTTGTATATCATTTGATATATGTTTTTTTCTTTTTTGTGTTACTTTTTTTTTCTTTTTTTTAAATAAATGTTGACTTTCAAGTATCCTCATCCCCCTGAAAACATTTATTTTTTATTTTTTTATAGATGTGTTGATTGCATAAATATTCATAACAGTTTGTTTTATTCTCAGAAGTAATTCTAATTATTTATCTCTTCAAAATCCTTCACTCAGTTACAATTAACACAGACAAACACACACACACACACGCATGCACACACACACACACAAACACACACACACACACACACACACACACACACACACACACACACACACACACACACACACACACACACACACACACACACACACACACACAGACACACATATACATATATACACTTGTATATACATACATACATACATATATATATATATATATATATATATATATATATATAAATAGATTGATAAATAGATAGATGCATAGATATGCGTATATATATATATATATATATATATATATATATATATATATATATATATATATATATATATATATATATATATATATATATACATAAAAAAAATATATATATATACATATAAAAAAAAAAAAAAAAAAAAAAATATATATATATATATATATATATATATATATATATATAAATATATATATATATATGCATATATATATATATATATATATATATATATATATATGTGTGTGTGTGTGTGTGTGTATGTGTGTGTGTGTGTGTGTGTGTGTGTGTGTGTGTGTGTGTGTGTGTGTGTGTGTATTTACATATGTATATATACTGTATATACATACATACATATATATATATATATATTATTTTTTTCTGATAAAAAACGCATAATATGAACGAAGTTCCTTGTGATATATTTAGAAGATTTGGGTTTTCTTAACAACGCAAGGATGTATTTGATATATTTAACTTATCATTTTGTCTCTCCCATGCCTTTTTTGAAGTTTTATCATAATCACTATCTTTCTGATATTTTTCCTTTCCTCACATTTTCACCGTTTTATCTTCCGATACTTTTCAGCAAGAACAAACTTTCTTTCTTTGAATCTTTTTTGGAAATTTAGTTTTCTCTCCAGCGCTTCTGAAACCTCTTCATTAGCGGTGAAACTCTTCCGACTAATTACAAGGATTCTTCTGTAATACCGAATCTCATACGGAATTATCCTTTCCCGCTGATATCCAACCTTCCAGGATTTGTATTTCACAATAAAAGACGTTTGTCATTAAAATGGTTTTATAAAATTTTAGCTATGGCATTAATTGCTGTTCATTAATTGCTGTTGTCTTTAAGATTATCTTCCTTATTTATTTCATCGCTGTTATTATCATCATTAATATCATTATCATTATCATCATTTTCAGTATTACTAATATCACTAATGATGACGATGAACATTATCTTTATCCTTATTACTTAATTATTGTTAAGATGATCTTTATAATCCTCATTATTATCATCATTTTTATTATTGACATTATCATTTTCATTATTATCAGTATAATAATAATAATAACAACAACAATTATGATTATTATTGTTACTATTTTTTTTATCATTATTATCATTATCATCATTATCATGATCATTATTTTCACCCTTAACATAGTAACTTTTTGGTAATCATCATCATTATCATAATCGTTTCTATTATCGTTATCATCATTATTATTATCACCCACATTCTTATCATTACCTCTATTGTTACCATTATCATTGTTCGTTGTAGTAATAGTTATGTTATCATTATCATCAGCATTACTAATAGTAAAAGTAGCATCAATAGTATTCCTTTTATCAGTATTATTATCGTTATTGTTATCATTATCATATAATTATTATTACTATCGATGCTATTTTTTTGCCATTATTATTATGATAATAAGTATTCTTATTGATAATCATTTTTTATCAGCATCAACAGCAGTAATACTCTTATATTATTACTATCATTATCATTGTCATCATTACTATCCTTGATTTTGTATATATTATCATTATTATTGCTATTCTCATTATCCTCATTGGTATTATTACTATCATTACCATTATCATTATCACCATTATTACCATTGTCATCATTAGTATTAGTTTTATCATCCTTATCATTAATTTTCTTATTATAATTTCTAATACCATTATCATTGTTTTCATCTTGATTATATCATGATTATAATCTATATCATTAACATCATCATTAACATTATTGTCATTTTCAATATAATTTTCATTAATACTGATCTTATCATTACCATCATTTCTTATGACCATCATTATCCTTATCATGATCCTTATCCTTAACGGCATCACTAAATTTATCATCATTGTCATTATTCATGCAATTTTACTAATAATCATTATTATTGTTATAATTTTTATTATCCCTATTATTTTTATTTTCCTTATTATTTTTATTTTTATGTTTTTTGTTGTTGTTGTTGTTGCTTTGTGTGTGTGTGTGTGTGTGTGTGGATATGTACCTGTATATAAAATCAATCACTTTTCCAAAATGTCTATTATAAAAATCTTAATGTGTATTTGTGCAGTGAACAATGGGATGATTCTCAGGTGAACCACGAACACGTGACTAGGATAAAATTTGAAATAAATTAATAAAAAGAAAAAAAGAATATATCACTTATATTGTAACAAAATCAAAGAACCCACTTAGTTTAATGTTTATATAATAAAAGATAACTGTCATAATAATATCACTTTTTACGGTATCATGAATTCATGAAAATTCTATATGGATCTAGTAGATGATTAGTAAGCATCTCATATTGTTTTTTATGAGCTTATTAAATACTACTGGATGTAGTATTTGAAATTGCCTACTGAGGCCCAATATTGAAGAACATTGGGCGATGGCAAGAGTGTATTACTGAAAGATTGAAGAATGCAATTTGGAAATTATTGAAAGAAACGTTAATCAGTTGAGAATAAGGGCAACATTATGACACTTGTCTGTTGAGGCACTCATGAGGTCATAACAGAGGCAGCAGTTGTTCCTCTGATCCTAATAGGCGTTGGATATAGACCCGTTTCCACGTGACGTAGCACGCTAATGTAAACAATGTGCGCACGCATCCATTGCGGCAAAAAGTGTGGAGGCACGATGTAAACACACCTGGAGGCACAGGCAACTAGTAAATGTGAAATGATATAAATGCGGATGAAGTTGTTATAGCTGTTAGATTAAATGCAAAATGGCATCTTTGGACGTTTCTTCATACTCGGAGAGCTTGTCTTCAGAAGATAAGGGAGAATACTTTGCAAAGTTGACTCTCGAAACTGGCGAGAGGCTTCCAGATCCGTTCGTGTTGAAGGAAGGATGGACTGACGACATGTCGTATTTACCATCTCTGTCATGGAGAGATGTTACCGAATATTTGATAGACAGTCCAAGCATCTACACCAAGGAATCTATGAAGGCGTATAAGTCACTTGAAGCCTATGATTATTTTCTGTGTAGACATGTACAAGACTGCTTATACCACAACATTACGGAAGAATCTGACTTCTGCTACATAAAAACTGAGGTATGTAACTCGAGGAATTTCGTTTCAGTGTCAACTCGTTTAACATGAGACATTAGACGTAGGTGCGTGCATCTAACTCTGTGCATCTAACTCTGTGCGTGCATCTAACTCTGCCAAATTCTATGACATATTCTATTAACAGCCAAAAGAATGAAAATGTTCAGTGTTTCTGAACATTGCCTTAAGTATATGAATTAAATTTTCGTTTTCGAGAATGGATCATCGGCTGAAACAAGCGACTAGAAAAGAAATTCCTTAGTTGCTTGATGACAGTAGTAATTGAGCAGCTTCATGAGCATTACAAGCTTTAGGCCTATAGGCTGGCGTTGTAAAAATGACTTCCTTCATAACTATTGAGAAAGCCTAAGGAAAGAATAAATTTTCAAATGCTTAAGAAGACAATTAATCACATTGAAAACTCCAAAGGGTTTTACCGGTAACGAAGTGTTCAGCACAGATAAAGGCTTTCGAGATTTTGTCCGCCGACCAAGTTTTCCAGTCATCTCTCCTTATTGCCTTTATCCAGTCGTCTCTCCGTCGTCTCTCTAATGGCGTAGAGCCTTTCGGCATCTTATAAAATGTGAGATCTTTTTTATCGCCAATCTGGCGATTCGTACATCCAACAGCACAGCAGCTTCTCGGCATTTTGCTCTTCCGAAATACGTTACGAATGTTGTTATGAACACGCAGAATTTAGTTGGCAACGTAGTGTAAACAAAGTTGTTTTGCCGCAACACATGCGCGCGCAGCAGTTGCCTCGCTCCCATTTGTAAACAATTTGCAACGGGTCTATTGTGACTGCAGTAATTATAGCCAATTGTTTATGTGTGATATATCGAAAAAATCATACTTTATCCATCATTAGAAAAAAATATGTCATTTTGTCAATTTCTCTTGAAACGTAATACTCGACTTAATTCACGTCTCAACATATAATTTCTATCTTCACGACTTAATTGCATAGAAAGAAGAAGCATAAAGGCAATAGCATCGAACAACAGCCATCCTCTATGGGGATCTGCATGATAAATCTTTTTTTCTTTAAAAGGTCGTCTTTCAAAGCTTTCATTGGATTCTTCGAGGTTCATTACAGTGTAAATTGATTCTCGCTTCAATATTTCCTCTCTTCCTCTTTAATTAATCTATACCTTTTCGTCATCCATATTTGCTATTGTTATACTTTTTTCTTCTTTTTTTAGGTGGGGGGATGGGATGAACATATACGGAAAATAAATAAATCACATGTTCATAATTGATCAAATACTTATTTTATCTTGATTGCCTTTATACGTAGCTAATGATTTCTGTTATGAGATCAAGAACTTTAGTGTACCTTGAATAAGCTGCTTCATATCGAATATCGGCAAAATATAATCGTTTCCGATAAACGAAAGTATCGAAGTGTATTAAAACTTTACAAAAAGTCATTCACGAGAGGGAGCAGCTGCTTATTTCTTTTCTCTTCTTTTCCTCTCCTTTTCTGTTTTCTCTGAGTAATCTTTGGTGCTGTATCATGAGCTCCGCAGAGTTCAATTATAAACACGTCTAGCTGCGCGGTGAGTGGTAATATTTATATTCTAGGCACGTAATATAATGTTCTTTGCGCACTTTCAATCTTTTCCTTCTCTTTATGGCCTTTTTCTCTTCGTTTCTCTCCCTCTCGCTCTGATCATCTTTCTTTCTCTCTTCCCTCTTCCCCTGTTCCTTTTGCTACCTCTCACTTTAATCTCTCTCTCTCTCGGTCTCGCTCTCTCTTTCGCTCTCTCTCTCTCTCTCTCTCTCTCTCTCTCTCTCTCTCTCTCTCTCTCTCTCTCTCTCTCTCTCTCTCTCTCGCTCTCTCTCTCTCTCTCTCTTGTTCTCTCTTTCTCTCTCTCTCTCTCTCTCTCTCTCTCTCTCTCTCTC
>BOPN01005214.1:42280-47280 GCA_017312705.2 Penaeus japonicus
GTCTCCCCTCCAACACACCATTTGTGTGCATTCCTCTCACCACTACACCGACACCATTCCTGCTCCATTCTCCCCATGGTAGTATAGCTTGTAACCAGCATCCAGATCCCTCGCCTTACTCCCTGTCCACTTTGTCTCCTGTAAGCACAAAACATCCAATTTTCTCCTCTCTGCTCTTTCCTGTCACTGTTCCAACATTCAGCGTATCTATCCTCACATCTACCTCTTTCTTCATCTCTTCTTTTCTTCTGACATGGTTTCCACTCCTCTCTGTTCTTCTTGGTTGGCTAACAGTCGCATATTTTCCACTGCTACCCCACGGCCCACACCAATGTTTTTATCCCGGCCCCGACCGATCCAGTATGGTATTCTGATGGTTTTCGCGCATCATTTCCATATACGCCGCTTGCTCATGCAACCCTCTGCATTTCTCCAGGCTTGGGACCGGCACCAACTCGCAGTGGATTCTACGTCTGGTGGCTGCATTATATATATATATATATATATATATATATATATATATATATATATATATATATATATATATATATATATATATATATACATACATATACATACATATATAAATACATAAATAAATGAATATATATATTTTTTCTTTTTTTTCTTTTTATATATATATATATATATATATATATATATATATATATATATGTGTGTGTGTGTGTGTGTGTGTGTGTGTGTGTGTGTATATATGTATATATATATATATATATATATATGTATATATATATATATATATATATATATATATGCATACACACACACACACACACACACACACACACACACACATATATATATATATATATATATATATATATATATATATATATATATATATATATATATATATGTTAATATATATGTATATATATATTTATATTTATGTATATATATGTATATATATATATATATATATATATATATATATATATATATATGATTATATAATTTATTATATATATATATACATATGTATATATATATATATATATATATATATATATATATATATATATACATATACTTATATACTTTTATCTATGTATTTAATTTTTTATACATATACTTCCATACATATGTGTGGGTGTGTATGTGCCCAAACATAGACTCTATATACGCACTCGTACACACAGAAAAAGTCTATCTCTCGAAACCATCAACAATACAGATCAGGACCACCTTCCATCATGATACCAGTCCTTCTTCCTCCCATGACCAACTCCCCCTTTACCCATCCCCCATTACTTCATCCCCATTATCCCCCCCTTACCCCCCCCCCCCTCAACCGTTCAAAACCAAACTCCCCCATAAATCAAGGTCCCGCGACCTCATGTGACGTGTCCCTCCAGCCTCCCTCCCCGGACAGGAAGGTGCCCAGTGTGTCCTCGTCAAAGGAAGAGCCGACGACAGCGAAGCGACGGCGAGCGGATAACAAAGGCGCCGTAGCTCGCTGTGTCGTGGAGCTGTAGGTCGTGTTGGAGCTCGACCAAGTTTTGTAATAGATGTCCTCATTAAGGGGTGTGTGTGTTGGGGTGGGGGAGGGGGGGGGAAGGGTTAGTTCCGTCATCTTGACCTCTGACCTGGCTTGTAGTTGGCGAGGTCGGTTTTGTTGCTTCTCTTCGGGTTAATGTTGTTTTTGTGATGATTATAATGATGATGATGATGGTAATTATAATACCGATGCTAAGAACTCAGACAGAAAGGTAGAAGTAGAAATAGTAAAAGAAAGTAATATTAGGTATGATTTGTTACTGACTGAAATGAAAATAAATATGATGGTAATAATAAAATTTTACTAATGATATTAAATAATGATAATGATAATACCAATAATAATAGTAATACTAGTGACTAATAATAATGATGATTATGGTGAAGATGATAATTGTGATAATGACGATATCATTGATATTAATGTTAAATTAATAGATCATCATTATTTTTTTCTTTTTATAATTTTCAGTACTAAAATAATAATCATAATAATAGCAGTAGTATTAGTAATACTTGTGGTAATTAAAAAAAAAATGATGCGAATGATAGTAATGATATTGATGATGATGAATATGTCCTAAAAGCAAAGGTAAAAATACTAATAGGAGTAATAATAAAGACTGGCGATTCCTATGGTAGAAGAAATGGTCTCTTTATCCCATTAGAAAAAAAAGCATTAACAAAGTTAGAGAAAGTTTCCCACAAGCCTCATTCAACGTAATATGACTTCTTGTGTGTATCTATTTTTTTACGAGTCAAAAAACGTTTTTTTTTCAAGCCAAGACCCGGTATAGCATGAACTTCATCATCTCCCCTTTTACCGGTTTTACCCGTTTCACTCCTTTTCTTTTTTCTCTGTCTGTCTGGCTCTCTGTCTCTCTCTCTCTCTCTCTCTCTCTCTCTCTCTCTCTCTCTCTCTCTCTCTCTCTCTCTCTCTCTCTCTCTCTCTCTCGCTCTCGCTCTTTCTCTCTTGCTCTCTCTCACGCGCTCTCTCGCGCGCTTTCTCTCTCTCTCTCTCTCTCTCTCGCTATCTCTCTCTCTCTCTCTCTCTCTCTGTCTCGTTTATTCTTTCTTATTTTCCCCACACGCTACACCAGCGACCTCCGCCAAGACTGCTGTCAGGATGCGGTGAGAGGGAGATCCAGCCCCCCCCCCCCCCCCCCCCCCCCCCCCCCCCCCCCCCCCCCCCCCCCCCCCCCCCCCCCCCCCCCCCCCCCCCCCCCCCCCCCCCCCCCCCCCCGTTTGGAAATGGGATCCTTCCTGTTGTTATCGTGAATGTTGCAGCCATGGCACACGTAAGAGGACGTCGTCATTTTCGTTAAGCATCTGTACCTTGCCTCCGGCGACGTGTGCATCTGCCTGATTCTTCCGGTCGAGGTAAAGATACAGCTGGCGAAGTACTGAGCTAAGGAAGTCCTCCGTTAGAGATACGGCTCTTTGGCAACGTGGGGGTTTTCACTGCACTTTCGGGAAAGCTATATTGTGCCAGCCATTAGATGCCGAGGAAGTTACCGCATTTGCTCAACTCTAATCTCCTTTTTTTTTTTTTTTTTTAGCCACATTCCTTAACTGTATCTTCGCTTTTATTAGCTTGGTTTGTGTATTTCGCCGAAATGTTGATTGCATTCTTCCATTTCCCGCAATGATATTTCAAACCTGTGTTATGGTTCTATCCTGGCTATGTTGCAGCGAAAATGGGACATTTCTTCGTGATACAGTCAGTGTCTCTTCGTTGCAGTATTCTTGTTCTTATTTCACCCATCTACCGTGATAATGAAACGTTGATTTATATTACATATTCTACTTTCATATGATTACTTAAAGGTAGGCTGGCGACATCAGGCTGACTACGATGTTGGCGTGTCCATTATGTGTGTGTGTGTGTGTGTGTGTGTGTGTGTGTGTGTGTGTGTGTGTGTGAGTGTTTGTGTGTGTGTGTGCGTGTGAGTATGTGTGTGTGTGTGTTTATGTGTGTGTGTGTTTATGTGTGTGTGAGTGTGTCTGCGCGCGCGCGTGCGTGTGAACGTGTGTTTAGTGATGTCGGTCTTCAGAATGTAAAGCAAGTCAAAAGGAAATGTGTTATGAACATGTAGAATCACCGAGTCAAGTCACCAGAGCACAAACATTTAGAGAGACTCATTTCTTAACGAGAGTAATTAACATGGAACATAATTAAAGTTCCTTAGATGATGGGTGGAAAAATCACATTTTCTAGCAAGAATATCATGATCAAAGTCTTAGTAGGAAAAGAAACAAAAAAAAAGAAGAAAAGAAAAAGTAATCGAGACCCAATTTGCTCCTTGGTAGTATTTTGACATCTAACCTCATTACCTGCCAAAGTCTCTAGGAGAAAAACAACAAAAATATCTTATACATTCACTTCCACTTTCAAAAAAGTTTGTTGATAGAAATGCTTAACAAACCATTCTACTGTATGTGAAAATAGCAAAAGACTTCTTGCATGAACAAACACACAATCCAAGATATGAAAAGATAAAAATGAAACGAAAAAAGAATAAGAGAGACAAAGCGAGACACGCACACACACAGATAAAGGAAGAGAAAGTGCACATATATAAAACATACATACATGCATATATATATATATATATATATATATATATATATATATATATATATATATATATATATATATATATGTATATATATGTATATATATATATATATATATATATATATATATATATATATATATATATATATATATGTCGGCACTTTTCTTTATTCGTCTATGCAACTGTTTCTTTTTCCATATCTTTTCCTCGTCCTTTCCTTCTTCTTTTCTTTCTCTCTGGAGAATAAACCCACTCGGGAAATAGTTGAATATGAAACCTCACCTCGGCTTGTTCTTCGCCAGGACATAACCCACGTGTCAGATCAAGTCGAACATGTCTGCGACCTGTCTGATTTACGTGACAGGCGACAAGGCCGTTGACATCGAGTGTCCGAACTTTTGCTAGAATCTACGGTTGCTTTTTATCTTTTCTTCTTCTTCTTCTTCTTCTTTTCTCCTTTATCAATAGTAATCATTGTTCTGATCAAAATAAAGAAAATGTCTTATCTTATCCTACGCGAATCTGACTAAAAGGAATGTTAACACTATAACTTATCTTTGAAAAACATATCAATGATGAACAGACATACGTGCATAACCATACACATGCACAATTACACATATGTTGGAATGACCAGATATGCAGCAAGCTATTCATGCATCTGCAGCTTTTTAATGAGATAGAGGAAAGAAGATGATAGAAGATGATAAGAAGATAAGAAGATGCTAGTTATTGCGTTTCGTACTGACTGTAAACTTATTTTCCTTCTAAATTCAGATTCCACAGTCCTCAGACTTATCCTCATATCTTACGAAGAACTCTACTTAATGAATCCTTTTACTCGTAGAAACATCCAGCTCTAAGGAAGAGAAAATATGAAAAGGATACATAGACAGAAACAAA
>BOPN01005214.1:59780-74780 GCA_017312705.2 Penaeus japonicus
ATTATCTTTTTATACTGTATATATATTTAAATTTCATATTTGTTTTTTATGCTCTTCCATTATGATCCATACTTTTAAAAATAAGAGAAAAAGTTAAGGGGAAAATATAAGAAAATCACATTTGATCATAATGCATTATTATTATTTCTCAACACCAAACATATACATATATAGTTTTTTTCCACATTGTGCCTATGCACTTAACCGTGATATCAAGATTGAATTGCCTTATTTTTGTTACTTAAACCTTCACAGAAATGATTTCTCCCTCCGCCAAGTGCAGCCAAGGTCGGTCAGCTGGCTTGACATTTCGGCAGTCCAAGTTACATTTAAGCGGGGTAGTCCAGTCTCCTGCAAATTCCTGGTTTGAGTTCATCGCAAGAATTTACATATGGTAACGACCAAGGTGTAGTTTTTCCAGCAGCAAGACTTGTGTAGGCCTGTTCTATGGTCGTTAAGTAGTGGCACCGATATTTCGTCGCAATAATTCACAACAATTCCTCGGGGGCACTGGAGAGCGTAGCCTCGGCTCGTCCGAAAGATGTCTACCGTCATCCTCGACTAGGAAATTATAAACCGTTCGAGCTCCATATCCCTTCCAGTGGACCAGGGCCCTCTCACGGCTGGTAGAGCTCTGGCGCTGGGACACCAGTCAGGCGGGATGCAAAGTTGCAGACGAGGCGGAGCATTAAGAAGACTCAGAGCAGGATCAGTATAATAGGCAATACAGATACTCGACATTTAGATCTGGAACAGACTCCTGACTTCGCAAAATGCAATCACCATACAACAGTAAATCTGAGGGAGAAAATAACTTTAGTAACAGGATCATGGCAAAATATATCTCATATCGCTGTTAAAATCTAAATAGGCTCATCGGGACCTTGAGACCTTGTTTTAATAGAGTGCTTCCCTGAATCCAATAGACCACATGACCCACCAAAATAATTGTCTAACCAGACGCCTTACATCTGTCATGGAAATCACCTATGTGCTCATAGCAGAGCAGTGATAGCGAAGTTTTACAGACAATTCCCATGGGCACTCGGCAGCAATGAATCAAGTTACCGAGGTTATATCTATGTGAGAAAGATGGTAATTTGCAGTAATGCATTTTGATATAGAAATACAAATTTTACCTCCCTGACACACATACAAACACACACACACACATATATATACATATATATATATATATATTGTCTCCAACATATATGACCTACACATTGCCACTTTTTCTTTTTAATGCTCTTAAGTATATCCTCTACGTTTTTCTGTTGCCTATCCATGTAACTATTTTCTGTTTCTTAAGATAACTCTTATCGTGAGCTTTTCCATTCATCTATGAACAGTATTTAACTTCTTCTCAAATGTTCTATCCATATGCTATGACGGGGAGGACGCATTGGTTAAAAACATTTCTCTTTAGACATAATGGCAGACGATATATTACTTTGTGTACCGGAGGCACTCCAACCTAGCCTGATTCGTCGTTTTATTTCAGATTCGACTGCTGAATATAACTCTAGTCTCTTTTAAGTCCATTTTTAGACCAATTTTCAGACTTACTCTATTCAAATCGGTTAGTAATTGTTATATTTCATTTGATGACTCGCCGAAAGGAATAATGTCATTTACAAATCTTAGATTGCTTGTGTTCATCCCCTATTTGAAGCCCCTTCACTTTCCGATCTGACTTCTTGAATATTTCCTCTAGGCAAGCTGTTAACAGCTCTGGTGAGACGGTGTCGCCCTGTCTTACACCTTTTTCTATTGGTATTTTATCGGTTTCTGCGTGGATATTAATTGTCGCTTTACCATCTCCATAAAAATCCTCTAATAAACTCCAATAGATTTCCTCTACTCCTTGTTTACGAATTGCATCTAGTACTGCCAAGTCGCATGCATTTTCGTAATCTACGAACGCCATACACAGAGGCTTCCTATATGCGTTTGTTTCTCTAATATTTGGGTTAATGTGTGGATAGGGTCTGTTCCCAGGGTTGTTTTGAACCTAATGTATCAGTGATGTGGGCTGTGAACAGTTTACAGATTACTGAAAGGAGGCTTATAGGTCGGTAATTTTTCAGGTCTTTTCTGTCCTCCTTTTTGTGTATTAAAATTATTATTGCGTTTTTCCAGGATTTCGGAGTTTTACCGACGCTTGGACATCTGTTGAAAAGATTTGCCAATTTTACTGCGGCAATCTCTCCTGCATCTTGAACAAGATCTACACTAATGCCATCTTCTGGTGTTTTTTCCTTTTTTCATACCTTTTAATGCCCTTTCTATTTCTTCTACCGTAATGTTTGGGACGTCTCCAATTACTGTGTTTGCCTCCGTTCGTGGTTGATTGTTTGAGTGGTATAAGTTACAATAGAAGTCTTCTAATACTTTAATAATTTCGCTTTTATTTATTTATTTACTTATTCATTTATCTTTTAAAGCATACTTTTTTTCTCTTTATTCCAAGCCTACTCTTCGTTGTCTTAAAGCTGGTGCCCGATAGCAGATCTTCATTATTTTTCGTACGTTACATTTGCGCATAGCTTTCTTCTTGTTTATCGTCTTAGCTCTACTGATTCTATTTCATCTCTGATTGATGTTATTTTCATGTCCCTTCGCTGTTTCATAAGCTTTGTTTCTACCGAAATTTTACTGAATTTTCTTTTTCATCTTTGCCGCTTATTTCAAGTGCAGCTTTGTTTATTATCTCACTGAATTGGCCGTTCATTTGGTCTATGCCAAGATCTTCGAGAGCTGAATATCTATTTCGGATGTTAAGACTAAATCCTGCCGTCCTATTCTTAATGTTTGTTAGATTAAATTCTCAGCTGAAATTTGACTCGACTTCTGACCATTCTATAGCCTCTACCTATATTTACTTTATTGATAACGCTCAATCTTGTACATTCTCGCGCCTGTTGGTGATTATGAATTCAATTTCGTTTTTAACACCGGATGGCGATTTCCATGTCCATTTCCTCCCGGGTCTCTTTTCGAAGAATGTATTCAGGATTTTGAGTGATAGAGCTTCGATCTCATTTCTGGTACCTATTCCATGTTTCCCAACCGAGGTTTGCACATCTTCATAGAGACTCTCTATCTCCTCATCCCTATGACTACAGGTAGGAGTGTATACTTAGATCATTTTTAGTTTATATCTGTCGTTTAGTTTCAGTGCTACCTATTCCATGTTTCCCAACCGAGGTTTCCCCGTCTTCCCTTATTCCTACCTTAGCATAAAAATATCTGAAACTGTCGTTTAGTTTCAATGCTACAGAAGCTATTCATTTGCTCATACTGTAGAATTCCCTGATATTCTTTTCGAGGCGCTTGAGAACTAAGAAACCTAATTTAGTCAGAAGACTACCATAAATCTCTACTAGCACGTTTGAGTTTGTCTCGTTTGGTATTAGGAGATTTTTGCATCCCTCGAACTAGCTCACTATCTCTCGGTCTATTCCAGTGGGAATGGACATAAACTTTATATACACGCGCCCGTGCCCGCACATAACGGGTGCTCGCTTGCTCACGCGCGCTCAGATCCGCACACAAGGACGTGCCTATATATATATATATATATATATATATATATATATATATATATATATATATATATATATATATATATATATATATATTGCGCCTATGCATGCACAGCGTAGACATATATGAATATATAGATAAGTAATTATACACACATTCCAATCGATGTGCGCATATGCCTACACACGTATACAAATACACTTGTGTATCGTAGCTTATGCTTATATGTATACATAACATTTACGTTAACAAACAACGTCTACACGTGCATGCATATACACGTAGATTATAATGCAGATAATATATATAATAGGGAATACTACATACATATCTGGCAATATTTCGGAGAGGTATCGTAATTATTTATAGTTACTTACTAGTTGGCACCCGTTCCATGAGCATCCGGATGCTGCCGCGGCCGTTAGCGTTGCCATCATTTGTGTTTGGCCATCCTTTAGGGATAAATTTTTGGCTGGCGAATCTTCCGCCAGATTATATTTATGAACACTGAAATTATGTCGTTTTCTATTGTTTTGCTTGGATGTAATACTTTTGGATTTAAAAGATGTTCAGATATCCTCAGATGCTTTCACCCTGTATGGTATACTCGCAAATCACTATAATAGATGGTATGATTTAATGTTTTTTCTTCTATTTATGGTGTGGCGCTTGTTGGCACCTTTCATACCTTCGAAAGGATAAGCTTTCCTGTGGCTTTTTTTTCTTCTTCTATAACACTTGGACAATTTCTGAATTCAGTATCGTTGGTATATGGACTCTAAACATTCACGAACATTTTCACTTTGTGTTGCGACGTCACCGATCACCGAGTATACATATTTTTACATATATTAACGTAGACCCAACATCGACACATCTCCTACCCGTTACCAGATATATATACTCTCCCTTAAGAGAGAGAGAGAGAGAGAGAGAGAGAGAGAGAAAGTATCAGAGAGAGAGAGAGAGAGAGAGAGAGAGAGAGAGAGAGAGAAAAAAAAAAAAAAAATATATATATATATATATATATATATATATATATATATATATATATATATATATATATATATATATATATACATATATGTGTGTGTGTATGTATATATATATATATATATATATATATATATATATATATATATATATATATATTTAGATGATGTGTGAGTTGTTTGTGCTATATGTCTTGGCTGAGGGATATATTGATAAACAGGGTGAGGTTATGAAAAGGAAGGAAATATGGTGGAGCAATTTGATGAAATTAACACAGAATAGTACAGTCTAAATTGTGAATACATCGGTGAGCAATGTGTATGTGTGTGTGTGTATGTATATATATATATATATATATATATATATATATATATATATATATATATATATACATACACATTACTCACCGATGTATTCACAATTTAGACTGTACTATTCTGTGTTAATTTCATCAAATTGCTCCACCATATTTCCTTCCTTTTCATAACCTCACCCTGTTTATCAATATATCCCTCAGCCAAGACATATAGCACAAACAACTCGCACATCACTCCAAATATATAACATTTATTAACAATACCCTGTTCATTAGATATATGTAAACCACCTACTGTGCCACCGGTGCCATCAGTTTGTAACCCACCACTGAGAACAGTTGTTACCCACCGGCTGGCACCAATGTAAACCACCAGCTGACACCAGTTTGTAACCCACCACTGAGCCACCAGTGCCATCAGTTGTAAGCCACCACTGAGAGCAGTTGTTATAACCACTCGATGCCCTGGTTGTAGGTCGGTGATTAAGAGACAGACGTTCACGTGCCATGGTCTTTATTGTGGACTCTAATACACTAGACCCTGGCCGAAGGCCAGAGGTCAGAGCGGTTCGCTCTAGTCTGTCTGTCTGACCTCTCTGTCCTGATCTGTCTGTCTCTGTGTGATCCTTACATGTCCTTAAGTACAAATCTTTAGTCACTTTCTTCGCCTCGGGGCTTCCGTTAACAAATACAGCTGCCTAGAAAAGCTTGTGTTCCGAGGCGGAAACGAACACAGGAAGCAGGATGCGTCAGGTCAAGACACACTGCCATCGATATTGCATTGAATTAAGTAGTCATACATGATCAATGTCTTATGTCACATAATATCGATACCAGTGCCTTACATCGCTCGGACCACGCTACTAGACGGCCCCCGTCGTATCTTAGTTAGAGAAATAACCAGGCTTTAACTACTACGATCTAGCTAAAATCAATGTCTCCACCCTACAAGTGGGCTCCTGGTCATTGGAGGCTATCTGCACCAGACTTCGCAGGTAGCTGTGACATTCAACCATAAGCTAAAACACTATCAAATTCATTGGCCGGCGCAGCGCTGACACCAGCTGGGCACTAATCAGTGGCCCTAGAAAGCATGTAACATGTATTGTGCGAAACGATTCAATAACTGCAATTGCTAGGTAGGCACTAAGACTGGCCTCATGACAACATAAAATGGGTGACTGCAGTGAACAGGTGGGCCCTAAGAGATGGCTCCAAAACATACACATATATCAGGAAAAATACAAGAATACAATACATACAGAAATACAATTTGGCTGTGAGTATAGAAAAACATTATGTGTGAGAAAGTAATTAAAGCAAAGGTGTGATTGCTTAAGCGAAATGAGGGGAGAGTTATAACATAACATGACAAGCTTGCATAGTCAGTGGAGTTAGGAAACGACTCGAGTGAGCATAGGCTAGAAGAACTTGCAAATTACTAAAAGAACACATAGAAAAAAGGTTTCATAAAAGTGTGGTAGGATCAGCTTATCCCAGAACAAAATCTCACTATGACTTCATGAGATACAGTACTTGAAAGGTGGCAGTGCATTGGAGAATACATACATAAAAAAAAATATCTTGTATCACGACTGGTGGTGTCAGTGCACCGAGGGTGGGGGTCGGACAGTGGCTCCCTCTGGGGCAAACAATTCAAACACCATCACAACTTATGGGTAACAGGTGAGCTAGTTACGGTGGTCAGGCGTAACTGGCGCGATGCCCTGTACCTCAAAGGTGCGGTTGGGTTGACTTTGCCATGCACCCAAACACTGTACAACTCAACCACCGTTCTACCTTGGTGAAAACATGCACCAACACAACACAGTAGCTATACAGGGGGGAGGGGGGGTTACATATATATGAAACTTGCGGGAAACTTTTCGTCCGCTGGGAGGGGGGTGTTACCACATAAAAACCTGCGTGCTCCTTGCACGGCTTACTGATGCCTCATGCGTCCTGCATGGCTACAAAAATGACATGCGTGCGCCCTGCACGGCTTACTGATGCCTCATGCGTCTTGCATGGCTACCAAAATGACATGCGTGCGCCCTGCACGGCTTACTGATGCCTCATGCGTTTTGCATGGCTACCTAAATGACATGCGTGCGCCCTGCACGGCTTACAGATGCCTCATGCGTCTTGCATGGCTACCAAAATGACATGCGTGCGCCTGCACGGCTTACTGATGCCTCATGCGTCTTGCATGGCTACCTAAATGACATGCGTGCGCCCTGCACGGCTTACTGATGCCTCATGCGTCTTGCATGGCTACCTAAATGACATGCGTGCGCCCTGCACGGCTTACAGATGCCTCATGCGTCTTGCATGGCTACCAAAATGACATGCGTGCGCCCTGCACGGCTTACAGATGCCTCATGCGTCTTGCATGGCTACAAAAATGACATGCGTGCGCCCTGCACGGCTTACAGATGCCTCATGCGTCTTGCATGGCTACCAAAATGACATGCGTGCGCCCTGCACGGCTTACAGATGCCTCATGCGTCTTGCATGGCTACCAAAATGACATGCGTGCGCCCTGCACGGCTTACAGATGCCTCATGCGTTTTGCATGGCTACCAAAATGACATGCGTGCGCCCTGCACGGCTTACTGATGCGACATTGCAACTGCCAAGAGGAGAACAAACAAAAGAAGAATCGAAACTAAGTAATATGTGCAAGCTCAAGAGATAAGGTTACAAGATACAGAGAAAATACAAACATGAATAGCACTTGTCGACGAGAAAAATAACAAGAGGCGTATTTTAACGAGCGGTGAAAGATAAATTGATAGATAAAAAATTGCTTAATGCAGTCACCAGCACAGATTCGGAGGGAAAGTGAAGACTATTAGAGAATTACATGTTTTAAATACATCAACTTCTCCTCCGATAATTGCAATTTAGTATGGAAAATCTTTCAAAGGTTCACTTTCGAAACAAATATATATTATTTTTTTTTGGAGAGGAACAGTCAATAAAATGTCTCCAGAATACATTATCCGAAGTTGCAAGATGCAGAAAAATACGAATAGCAATAGCACGTGTCGATGAAAGAAAGTACAAAAATAACAGAAAATAGGAATCAGGCAACACTCATCGCCAGTACAGATTCGGAATGAAAGCGAAAAGCTGTCAAGAATTTACAGTCTAATACAATATCGCGTCCGCTTCGATAATTGTAATTAAGCATGGAAAATCTTTCAAGGGTTCACTTTCAAAACAAATATTCGGAGATTAGCAGTCAATAACATTTCTCCAGAATATAGTGTCCGAAGTTGCAAAATCAGAGTAGAAATAGCAGGTGTCGATGAAAGAAGTACAAAGATAACAGAATATAGGAATCAGGCAACACTCATCGCCAGTACAGATTCGGAATGAAAGTGAAAAGCTGTCAAGAATTTACATAGTCTAAATACGATATCGGCCCTTTCGATAATCGTAATCGAACATGTAAAATCTTGTAAGGGTTCACTTTCAGAACAAATATTTTGGAGAGTAACATGAAAAATTCTCCAAATTACCTTGACCGAATAATGAAAATATAGATATAGAAACAAGAAAGGGTTGTTTTACGACAAAGGAAGCAAAGAAAACATTGACACTGCCTTTTCACACGGTCAGGTCATGAAGGGGAGGGTCTGAATATCGGCACGTGCGAAGAACTAAGCGAAGAAACAATACATATAAAAATATCTGATGCTCAGAACTTCAGAATACAGAACAGAACTTCAGAATATTCAAGCCATTCTTCACATAAAATAAGAAAGAAATTCAGTAGGCCGTCAGAGAGGCCGTTATAACGGGGTCATCAAGGCGAGATGAGACAAGGAAACAAGGGAAGACGGGGAGGGGAGGGACTGAGGACTTTCCCTTACAACGATTAATTCGTTCACACCTAAGCGTAAGGGAGGGAAGAGGATGGAAGTCCTGCGGAATCACACTCCCGCGCAGGTGTTTCACAACAAAAACAGAGGTACAATCACGAGAAAAAAAATCACAGCATAGAAAATTCCTAAATCCTAACGAAATCTAACGAAACCTAACAAAATAAAAAGAGCCTGGGTTTCTCTAACTTACGGGATTTTTTTGATGTCACGATGTCAACATGTAGATGGGCGTCTGCAGGCGGGTCGTAGGTCGGTCGTATCGCGGATCGGTGTGGTGGTCCTTTTGACTTCTCATCTGTGGCCTTTTCTGCTCGTGTCAGAGACTTCGTGACCTGGGAGTTGGGGCGCTCGTGTTATGCCCAAAATCCGCGGTGGGCAGTCTTGGGTTGCCATGAAAGCTGGGTGTCGACGTGCAGGAAGTTATTTAGCACTGACAGGTCGGCTGCTATGGGCGGCGGTGTTTGTCAGGACAGGTAGAACAGGGCGGGCGGGCGGGAGAAGTTCTTACTGTGGTGTGGGCGGGCGGGCAAACTTCTTACTGCGGAGTGGGCGGCGGGCGGGAACTTCGGCGTAATTTCTTCATTTTCTTCTCGATATCAATGGTAGCTTCGGTGTAGCGGCTTCTTCGGAGTCGTGAGCTCGATACCAGCAAAATCGTGGCATCCACCGCCTGGCCACCAGTTTGTAAACCACCTACTGTGCCACCGGTGCCATCAGTTTGTAACCCACCACTGAGAACAGTTGTTACCCACCGGCTGGCACCAATGTAAACCACCAGCTGACACCAGTTTGTAACCCACCACTGAGCCACCAGTGCCATCAGTTGTAAGCCACCACTGAGAGCAGTTGTTATAACCACTCGATGCCCTGGTTGTAGGTCGGTGATTAAGAGACAGACGTTCACGTGCCATGGTCTTTATTGTGGACTCTAATACACTAGACCCTGGCCGAAGGCCAGAGGTCAGAGCGGTTCGCTCTAGTCTGTCTGTCTGACCTCTCTGTCCTGATCTGTCTGCCTCTGTGTGATCCTTACATGTCCTTAAGTACAAATCTTTAGTCACTTTCTTCGCCTCAGGGCTTCCGTTAACAAATACAGCTGCCTAGAAAAGCTTGTGTTCCGAGGCGGAAACGAACACAGGAAGCAGGATGCGTCAGGTCAAGACGCACTGCCATCGATATTGCATTGAATTAAGTAGTCATACATGATCAATGTCTTATGTCACATAATATCGATACCAGTGCCTTACAATATACCCAAGTTCTTAGGAAAATACAGAAAAAAATATAGTGATTATCCTCTAAGGGAGGTCGCCAACCGGAGATAAAACAACCTGCAACTTCTCAATCAAGACACGTTTGCTTATAAGGTTTAGCTCAGCAATTTAGGAGGCATGGTGAGCGTCAACTGACCAGTACCTTGACCAGCTCGCCGGGTGTCACTGATTTAGGGAAGGGCGTAAGTCTGACCCACCGTCACTCTAAAACAAATCCAACAACATCCTGTTTTAGGAGGATAATAGTCCATAATGACTAATTTATTTATAAGATTTGGATTAGTATAATGTAAAAGTTATGGTTAAGTAAAATTTGAATGATTATGCCGGATCAGAGCGGTCGTCACACGTGCAGATTTTTTTTTTTTTTTTTTTTTTTTTACTATTTACCTAAATTTCTTTTTTTTTCTCTCTCTCTTTTTTTTCTTTCCTTATTGTGTCGGCGATCGTGTCCATGTTTTTTTTTGTTTTTCCTTCTTTTGTTTACAATTTAGTTTAATTTCGCTCTTGCCATTTCGTCCCACTTTACTTTAATTTGCATGTTGATCCTCTCTTGCATGAGGTCACTCGCTGTTTGGGGCATTTTTTTTTTTTTTCAACCTTTGTAACTTTCGTTGTTTTTCTTAGTTTAGATTTTTAATGCCGTTCTCACTCTCCGCTCTTACCTGAACGCTGTTTAGAATCTAGGCGAAAGACTTTTTTTTGTTCTTCTATTTCTTTAAGCAAATTTCTTCCTCTAAAACTATTATAGCATATTTAGTATATTTAAGATAATGTGCTGTACGATGGAAAACAGCATCCATGCCAAATAACATTATCCATTGTTGCAAATTAGTTTCATTTGTTTCAGATTAACATTTTATCATTATCGTTATCATTATTATTATTTTTTTAAGCGGAGGGGGATAGTGTATATGCTACCAGTCTGTAATAATGTTCAATGTTTATTTTCTTAATGATTGTAACATATACACTATGAAATCATCCGTTCTTTGTTAAAACACATGGGATAATCATAGTCTACTTTCAACCTACTCTCTTTTGAAATTATATTGCTGTCGGATTGTTCTTATCCATAAAGTTAACTAATTATTTTCCACGTTCTTTCCCCCCTTTTACTGCTAATCTCCCTACACTAGATATTCCTCTTTTGTGCCGATCTTTTTATTGACGACTGCTGTCACTAAGAAAATATTTCATACTTTCTTAGTGCAATATCTAACTGATGTCCTCGTGCATTGTTTCGATTTCCTCGCATGAACGGTAAGGTTTTTTTCCCACTACAGATAGTCCAAAGTCTCTGGTGACTAATAATCAGAGTAGCCAGGTCTAATGATTTATTTTTCATATCTATATCTATCATATATCTATAATATCTGTATTATATTTCACGTATATTTTCAAATAAACTCCTACTTGAATCGTAGCTAATCTGCTTTTCATCTCTCTCTAATGTGGATAAAATCACATGCACACAATCACACTGCGAAGCTCCGTCTCGTGACCTTGGGAAATAGGTCAGTAACATCAGTGGCAGGTCATTCCCACAGTTTTATTACAACTTTTTTTTTATCCTCTTACTTTTTATTTATTTATTTATTTTTATTCACATTCATAATAACGTAAAGTTAAATATGTTCTATTTCTGCTTTCTTCACTCTCTCTCTCTCTTTCTCTATCTATCTGTCTCTTTTTCTCGATGTCTGTCAACCTATTCCCTTTAACTTTTATTGCACCCCTTACCCTCTGTCTTTAGTAATGTTTGTTCGTGTATAGTCTGAATTCAAGTAACTTTCTATGCGCTGGGTCGGGTGTCCTTAGATGATTGGTCAGTAAGATTATTCGCGGTAAAGGGACATAGCTTCTTATCGGCAGTATTGTCTTCAATGATGCTTTCGTGCCATAAATACTATATTTTTTTATTCTTATTTCCTTTTATTGATCTGTTTTCAAAGATAGATGTTTATACATATAAATATATATATACATACACACACGCGCACGCGCACACACACACACACACACACACACACACACACACACACACACACACACACACACACACACACACACACACACATATATAATATATATATATATATATATATATATATATATATATATATATATATACATATATAAATACATACATACATATATATATGTATATATATATATATATATATATATATATATATATATATATATATATATATATATATACATATACATATATATATATATATATATATATATATATATATATATATATATATATATACATATATATGTATACATATATATATATATATATATATATATATATATATATATATATATATATATATATATATATATATATATATATATATATATATATATATATATGTATATATATATATATGTATATGTATATATATATATTTATATATATATATATATATGTATATATATATGTATATATATATATATATATATATATATATGGATATATATATATATATATATATATATATATATATATATATATATATATACACACATACATACATACACACACACACACACACACACATACACACACACACACACACACACACACACACACACACACACACACACACACATATATATATATATATATATATATATATATATATATATATATATACATATATATGTATATATATATGTATATATATATATATATATATATATATATATATATATACACACATATGTATATATATATATATATATATATATATATATATATATATATATATATATATATATATATATATATATGAAATCCCAATACTCTCCCTAGCTACCTTTCAGTGATTGACAGATTTGCTGAACGACCGAATATGTTTGAAGATTATTTGCTTTAGAAACTGCTACGGCTTCAGCCATTCCAAAAGTCACCCGTATCTTCAGATGTTGTGTATTCCTCCGAGGGCCACCGTTATCATCTATAGAAGGCTTGAACGCACAGGTTATATTGCACAAGTTGATATCTCGTCGTTCTCGCGAAAGGATCAACTTGCGTTCCTTCACCGCATGTTCATGAGTTGTATCTCCGCGATACGACTTCGATAACACTTACTTGAGTGCAGTCCGTGCTGGAAGGGTGACCACCACATTTGAAAGCATTTAATACTATGAAGGACTATACTCTAAAAGGATGATAGTGTATTGTTGTCATAAATACACTTGGTACTTCGAGTCGTGACAAATAATGTTCACATGAATTTATCGTGGCAGTTTGTGCGTGGTATAATTAAGTATAGCAACAAGTCATACTGCATTCTGTTGCGTTAATCACCGTGCTACATTATATGCACTTAACGAATTACTTATACTTCAGTAAGATCATTTTCAGCGATGTCTGCGTAGATCTATCTGTTTGCCATGAGGGTGCCTCAGTTCACTAAATTCGGAATGTATATAAGAAGCATTTCATTATTAGGAATTATGCTAAACGAGAGGAAAAAAAGAAAATGACATATTTGTGCGTCGAACGGATGTGGTGGTGAGTTTGTCCTAACCGCGGCAGTTGCAATCCAGCAACCATGTCACTTTTCCTAGCAACAAGATCATATGAGATATAATCATAGGTAATTATCAAATAATCTTTAGGTAGACTTCCTATCTCGGAATATTTGTTTCCTAATATATTTATGCAAAATCAATATCATATTCTTATAAACCAGGTGAAGATTCATGCTGTCCTGGAAACTATAACGCCATATATATTTGGGAGGTGGTAGAACAGGGCATGTCTTGAGACTGAAAAAAAACAAGTGAATCTTCAATCTTGCTTTTCTCTTTTACGTTTTGGGTTAACGGACACTTTCTGCTTTTGATACATTCTCAAAGCATTTCATTTCCTTAGCACTCGCAAGCTTGGAGAAGTAAATTCACACAGTATATGTGTGGACACAAAGAAAAAAATGTATACCATTCAGTGAGTAACAAAAGCCTTTTCATTGTGAAAAATGAAACGATTGATTGGTTCTCATTGCGAAGATAATGATGATTAGAATCATGATGATTAGCGTGATAATGATGACAGCAATTACAATACATTAATATTCATAGCAAAATTAATCATACTGCTAATGATAGGGATAATGTCAGTAATGATGATAATAAGCATAATAATGATGGAAATAATCATGATAATGATGACAATGATCATAATAATGATGATAATAATCATGATAAGGATAATAACAATCATGATAATGATGACAACAATCATGACAATGGTGAAGATGTTAATGATGATGAACGCCGATCTAAAAGTGCATCCATCTATCCAAACAATTCTCTCTCTCTCTCAATGCTGATACAAATGTCTATCTGTAGCGTAATCTTTTTCAATCATCCTCTTCGATGACCGATAGATTGATATGGCATATTGTACAATCTGCAGTCAATCACAGCATCCCTTTTGCTCATTACGAATTTCTCTTGCATCAAGAGTCACGAAAATTGCAAACTGACCACTCATGTGCAATGGCCAATGGAGAGACTGCGTTCCATTTTCAAATCTACAAATGGGTTCAAATTTCGCTAACTGATATTCTATTTTCGTATGTCTGTGTTTTTTTGTTGTTGTTGTTGTTTTTTTGCTTGTTTTTTTATATAATGTAAATTAGATTACTTTTCATTAATGGAACGTGATGGATGAGTCTTTTTGTGTGTGACAGCTTTTTTATTTTTTTATTTTTTTTCTCATCTTTCTATTTTTATTTTCATCAATTTCGTTACTGATTTATCGAATGGTTTAGGATGACTTGATAATTTGATTTACTGTTTACCATGCCGATACAAACATAAATGTATATTACGAGAAAGCGAGTGAAAGAGAGAACTAGAGAGAAGGAGGTGGGGAGAGGGAAAAAAGGGTAGATAGAAAGAGGGAGAGTTAGGAAGGGAGGGATGGATGATGAGCGATAAAGAAAGA
>BOPN01005214.1:77280-84780 GCA_017312705.2 Penaeus japonicus
CTCTCTCTCTCTCTCTCTATCTATCTATCTCTATCTCTCTCTCTCTATCTCTATCTCTCTCCCTCCATCTCTCTTTCCATCTTTTTCACTGTCTCCAATCTTTACAAAAGCTCTCATAACACTATCATATTTACAACAGTTTACCCATTGTGTCATTCCCTACGTCTTACACGTGATTACCCAAAAATGTTTTCAGCAAGAGCGAAGTTTTCTTCAAGATAAACTCGAGGGAATAGCGTTTATCTTAGAACTTTGAGCATCATAAGGACAAGAGAAACCCCAGGACCCCTTCGACAAAGTGTTTGGAAACAGGGAGATGCACACAGATACAGGTGAGTGGAGGATAGACACTATTTTAAGGGAGACTAACATAAAATCATAATATAGAAGGGTGGTAAAGATCGTCAAAAGAACTTCCTCTATACGAAATTGTTAGAAGGTTTAAGACATAACGCACTAGGAATAACTTAGAGTACCATCTATATGATTAATACAGCATGTACTATTATCCATTCACCAACTTTCTTGTGCATGTATAGGGTAGTAAAAATGTAAAGCAACACGCAACGACTAAACACCAAAGAAAAAGATAAATAGAAGCACCGAGGCACAGCTGCGGATACTTTACTCTTTTCTCTTCTCTCTCTCTCTCTCTCTCTCTCTCTCGCCTTTTAGGCTAAGTAAAAACCGATAATTGAAAGAGATGGGGAAGACTCAAAAATCAGGAAATATTACACCCTCTCCGAAATGTTTTAGGCAAAAACGTTATGAATTCAGATGATTTTATCAGAGCCAAAATGTGATAATCAAAGACTAATTGCAGTATATATTAAAATCGCCTTTAATGAGTATGTTACATGATTTGATTAATACACAGAGACATATTAGGAAAGCGTGGCGTGGATAAGAATAGGAGAGATAGAGAAAGAGACAGACAGAGATAGATAGAGCGTAAATGGGAAACAAACGAGGAGAAAGATGCGGGGGAATACACATACAAAGGAAGAAATATAGATAGAGAGAGAGAGAGAGACAGGCAGACAGAAGCAGACGAGACAGAGAGAAAGAGAGTGACAGAGCCAGAGCAGAGCCAGAGAGAGGGTTGTGAGATGGACAGAACGATACAGAAAGGGGAAAAAGAGACAGCGTGTGGTAGGCAAAGGTAAAGAGAACCAGCTAGTTTACCTTCAAGGAGTGCACTAGTAGGGAAAAAAAGTAAGTACTTTCTTCTCAAGCTTCATTATTTAATATTACGAAGCTATAAACAAACGCTGTGGCCTGGTTACTGAGCCGGCCTCGTATAATTTATAGCTAAACCTACTTCATCTCTTCCTACACCGCCACCTGCTGCTTAACATAAGTCAGTGTTACCAAAATTACCCAAGAGAAATTTAGAGCCTTCGTAAAGAGGGATAAGGGAGTGGGAGTGGGGTGGGTGGGGGGGGGAGGAAGAGGAAATCTTAAGAAATTCTTTGCGGTACGGTAGAAAATGGAGGATCTGATTTTTTTTTCTTTCCCACTATCTCTCTCTATCTAGCTATCTATTTATATCTCTCTCTATCTATCTGTCTATCTATCTATCTCTTTCTCTCCCTCCCTCCCTCTTTCTTTCTCTCTCTCTCTCTCTCTCTCTCTCTCTCTCTCTTTCTCTCTTTCTCTCTCTCTCTCATTCCCTCCCTTTCTCTCTTTCTTTTTCTCGGTTTATCTATCTTCTTACCAATCATTGCATTTGTGTATACACATGTATGTCATACACAGTCAAACACAAGTATAAATTATATATCATTCATATCCTAAAGCCTAAGCATCTTTATAGTAATCAGAAACTAACTACAAAACCTGCCCATCCATTAATACGAAAAAAATAACAAAAAAAAAAAAAAAGAAAAAAAATCAGAGAAAACAAATTTCGGAAGCGAGATACAAACAAAAACCCGTCCCTCAAGCCTCACATGCGAGTCACGTCGAGCAGCCCATCCCTAAAAAAAACATTATAATATTTCTATGGTGACTCTAAACATTCTTCGGATGACACCCGTTAGCGTCTTGTGAGATGAATGTCTTGCACCATCTGCACGACCGGCACGCGAGACCCACACACGGAACACTCGATCTTATAATGCCTTTGTCTCTGGTGGAGAACCTCCTCGCTGCCTCACAAGATGCTCCTGTGTAAGAGGGAAGAGAAGGAGACGGAGAAAGCGAGGGAGATGGGGGAAGGAGGAGGGCTAGGACAGGATCGGAAGCCTCGAGATGTGCGGGTTATTACCTCCGCATCGTTAAATGAACTAAATGAAGATGAGGAGCTGCCTTAAGTGTTCGTCGCAAGTGTTTTTGGTCGAGGAACCAGAGCCAAGGAACAGCGAGAGAGACTGAAGACACGCCCAAGGAAATGGCCTGCGTACTATATCCACGTACTCTGACGTACAATAGTGGAGGTTATAACTCTTCAGATATTCCATATTCTTGGAAACACCTTCAAAATGCGTCTTTGTCAAGTGGAAGCTTTCAAGGATACAATATCTGGATATAAACTCAGACGTAATTTACATATCATACATACGAGCACTGCGGTCACATAGACTAAGGGAAGATTCTCTCTTTTCATCTTAATCCTTTATTATTTATCATGCATTGCAATCTATCGTGTATTACTAACAATCTGTCAATATTTCGTTTTCTGCTTCGTTATGCAGATTAAACTTAAATAAATAAACGCGCGTCAAATATGCAACCGTGCACATAAGCTATCATAGGCATAAACAAAAACTCATTTGTACACATAGTGGTGAATTCCACAACCACACACAGTATGGCATGTATTTTATATCTATGTATGATTATATGAACTCGAGAGAGAGAGAGACAGAGTGAGATAAAGAGAAAAGAAAAGAAAGAAAAAAAAGAAAAAAGAAAAGAAAGACAGAAAATAAGAGAAAGAAAAATAAAGAAAGAGAGAGAGAGAGAAAGAGATAGGAAGGGGAGAGATAGAGAAAGAGAGAGAGAGAGAGAGAGAGATAGGAAGGGGAGAGATAGAGAAAGAGAGAGAGAGAGAGGGAGAGAGAGAGAGAGAGAGAGAGAGAGAGAGAGAGAGAGAGAGAGAGAGAGAGAGAGAGAGAGAGAGAGAGAGAGAGAGAGAGAGAGAGAGAGGAAGGGGAGAGATAGAGAAAGAGAGGGAGAGATAAAGAGAGAGAGAGACAGAGAGAGAGAAAGACGGAATGAGATAAAGAGAGCGAGAGGGAGAGATAAAGAGAGAGAGAGAGGGGGGGTGGGATATAAAGAGATAAAGAGGGAGAGAGAAATGGAAAGAGATAAAGACAGATAGATAGATAGAGAGAGGGGGGGGGTGAGAGAGAGATAGAGATAGAGATAGAGAGAGAGAGAGAAATAGAGAGAGAGAGAGAGAGAGAGAGAGAGAGAGAGAGAGAGAGAGAGAGAGAGAGAAAGAAAGAGAGAGAGAGAGAAAAACGTGACTCGCATCTTAGACGTCTGGGAAGTGTTTTTGTTTGTGTCTCGATTTCGAATTTGTTTGTTTTGATTATAAGTAATTCGCAATAATGGATGAAAAAGTTTTATAGATACTTTCTGAAATTTTGTGGTGATACTCTGAACGGCAATATGTAATAAACATAAATTTCCTGAGAGGGGGAGAGATAAGAGAGAAAGAAAGAGAGAGAGAGAGAGAGAGAGAGAGAGAGAGAGAGAGAGAGAGAGAGAGATTCCAAGTATAGATGCATGCATTTAAATTCCATTCGTTAGCAGTGTAGTCTCTAGCTTGTCATTTTCAATCAATATGTTTGCAATGCTGCATACTGTTTCTGAATAGTGTGTCAGCCGTATCATTCAATTTTTCGATTAATGTGATATGGCAACCGGATGTTTTGGTGCCGATTCCTTTAATTAAAAATGAAACAGATTGAATCAGTGCTCGTCTGTGGAAACAAGACCTGTCGAGTCATCACTGTAGGAATTGAGGGCATGCGGTGACGGAAGTGAATCTGTTATGATAATAGTATTGCCTGCGATCCAAAACTTTCAGGGTAACAAGATATTAAAACAATTCAGATTGTAAGTTCGAAACCAAACTATTGATTCTGATCTCAACACTATTTTTTATTATTATTATTATTATTATTATTATTATTATCATTATTATTATTGCTGTTATTTTATTTATTTATCTTTTTATTCATTTTTTTTTACTTTTTTAATCTATTTATTTATTATTATTATTTATTATTATTATATATATATATATATATATTTTTTTTTTTTTTTTTGGGGGGGGGGTAATATGATATCTACATTTAACTTTCAAAAATGATTTTGTTTTAAGGAACTTTTTTAATGGTATATTAACTTTAATTACATCTAAATTAATACAATCGGAGTCTTGAAATTTAATGTGACGCGCATTGAAATCACCAACTTTTACATAAGGATCTGAGTATATACAATCTGGTAGTGCAATGATATCTGAGTGATTTGCTTATGCATTTTGATTGATGACATTTAAAGTTGAATCCCCAATATCAATCTTAATACCAGTGACCTACGTTCCATTAATTTGGTATTTCATACTCCAGTGATGTGTGTATCAAAGTGTTTTTGACATAAATCACAGTTTTGAAAAATAAGTGGTGTTTACATTAGATGTCTAGAGACGCCTTTCCCACTGCACTCTTGTAGGCAAATTCCATCAACATCACACTCAGCTATTTTATCCTTCAAGTCTGGTAAACGCCCTCTTAGTGATGCAATGTTCCAACAAAGTATGACAATCCTTTGATGATCATTTTTTTATATCATCATTTATCACCTCATAGCCGTCTGCACTTGTTAACGTTGTTGTCTCCCTCATGGACTTCCTTGAGGCAAATGAGGTGCTACAAAATCTTGTGGGACTCGACCTTCGGATTTAGGGCGCTGGATCTCTGCTCCGCTTTGAAAAGAAAAACGGACTGGAGAGTCTCTGTATCAACCCTTTACACCTCTTACGTTAGCGTTGATACAATTTTTGCCAACATCAAGTCCATTATTCATTTTATCGTCGATATCAGTGAGTATTACTCCTACAATTCACGTATTCCCATTTCTAACACTTGTAGCATCGGTAACCAGGAGGTTGGTAGTAGTCTGCATGAAGCGGATTTTTTTTCTTGAGAAGCTGCAGGGTTAGTCCACCCTACTACCTCTGTTTATTCTCCTTTCAGTAAATTCGGTTTACTGGTGGACTCGTGAACTTCTGATATCGCCACATCTTGCTGGGGACTTCGGCCTGAAAGGATGATATTGAACTTAGATCACGTTTACTGTACATCCCTTGAAGCTAGTTCCAGAGGCTTTCTACCTCCATGCCCTGTCTTTGAGAAATCATATAACTTCTCCGTTTCTCTCTAGCATTATAAAAGGATGTTCATCCCGTTTAAGACCTATTTTGATGGTGAGTGTTGCTTCGTAGCATGAAGGTGTCGCAGCGGTGGTCGTGTCCGGTTCGCCCGCTCTCCACGTCGTTAGTAAGGAGTACTGACAAACCAAACTCGCGTCAGCATGTTGCATTTCCTCATTATTAGTCTGCTCTTTCTCCATCTGCTTCTCTTTATCATCCTGTTCTTTCTCCATCAGCATAGGGTTATTATTCTTTATAAGCGGTTCTCAGCTGCCAGTGTTTTCTTCGATCTTTTCTTAAGGTTTCTTCCATCAGTTGCATTTATATAACTCATATCCATGTCATTTGAACTCAGAGATATTAATACGACAACATCAACCATGACGTCAGCAAGCAGGGTATTTCCTAAAAGCTTCAGGGCATTTTCAAAATCAAATTTCAGTCCTAACAAGGTCTAGTTGACCTACCGCGTGTGCATAACATCACTGGCTTTTATGTGTTCTTAAAATGTTGAAAAACAGAACGAAATCACAAGTATCTTGTCTCAAGTTATGTTGAGACTGATGGATAGATAAATAGATAAATAGAGAGAAAGAGAGAGAGCGAGATAGAGTAAGAGAAAGAAATATATATAGATAGATAAATAGACAGAAAGAGAGATAGCGAGAGAGAGTAAGAGAAAGATAGATAGATAGAGAGAGGGAGAATAGAACAAAAGAACAGGCAGACAGACGGCCAGACAGAGAGAGAAAACATATATAGACAGCAAGGAGAAAAAGGGTCAACACGCAAACATCCTCAGAAGTTTCCACTATTGGGCAAACTCGAAAAAAAAACTTTCTTGGAAAACTCGAACATGCAAATGTAATTTTTTACTTTGTAAAAGTTCTCCCATTCCTTTTCGTTCTTGTTTCAAAGAAATATTATAATTGCAAGCACAGTAGCGAGATAGTAGTTGTAGCCCGGTGGTCGCGATATTATACATATTTCGATTGCCTTCTGTCTGCTTGAAAACAACATCTTTTTTTAGAACCTTGGTCACAATATGTCTTTGTTATTCGCTCTTTTATGTTCATTTTCGCCTCATCTCTTCGGTTTTCTGAACACCTTGTTTGTCCTCTTTGCTTGTTTTGATTTCCTTTTTTCTTGTATTTGAATACTTGGCAAATGTTTTGTCTTGTGTTATTTCTTTGTCCCTCATTTTCTGGTAATTTCTCCGTGTTTCTAATTCGATTTTCTCCACCCTCGTGTCGTTCTCTCTCTCTCTCTCTCTCTCTCTATCTATCTATCTATCTATATCTATCCATCTCTCTATCTCTCCCTCCCTCCCTCCGTCCCTCTCTGTCCCTCTCTCCCTCCCCTTCCCTCCCTCCCCTTTAGAGATCCAACCGAATAAACCGCTAATTAGATGCGCTATATCACCCAAGATGCAGCGCCGACCGGAAGTGCCCTAAATCTCCCCCCAAAAACAAGACGGAATAAGAGCCATTTTCGCGACGTCAGAAATCACCAAAGATGAGTCTCCTGAGGGCGGTAGATATCTAGTGACCCAATATACTAGAGTGCAGCCTTTTACATGTTCACGAAATAATCAAGAAGTATGTTCTCCGAGTCGGGATGAAGGGACCGGAAGCAAGGGGATGCTGGGGAGGAGGGCCTGGCTCTTAGATATTCCTTTGAGCTTGTCATCGTTCCTGTGCCAGGAGTGTTAGAAGCAGGCCTTTGTGTGTGTGTGTGTGTGTGTGTTGTTTATATTTTTGTATTTCTCTATCTATCTATCTACATGGATAGATTGATTGAGAGATAGAGAAAGGGTGTATGTATCACTCAAGAAAATTTGATTGATAGATGAACAGATGAAAAGATGGAATTACAGGTACATAGGCGTATGCGTAGGCAGAATATAGAATCTTATACATACATATATATATATGTATATATTATACATATGTATATATTTATATATATATATATATATATATATATATATATATATATATATATATATATATATATATATGTATATATATATATATATATATATATATATATATATATATATATATATATATATTTATATATATATATATATATTTATATATATATATATA
>BOPN01005215.1:0-2500 GCA_017312705.2 Penaeus japonicus
TATATATATAGTATATAGTATATAGCCACACACACACATACATCTACAAATATATATGTATTCTATGCGTGAATGTGTAAAATAGATGAGAAATCAAATACGCCCCACAGCCGGTTAATCAATATCACTTTTCATGCAATACCATTAGCAACATGATCATCAACAAACTTATATGTTTATAGATTCAAATTTCAAACTAAGAGCTTAATAAGAATCCTTAAAAGTTTTTAAAAAGACCTCAAAGAAAATACGATATAACATTCCTTTCATAAAGTTCGCGACTTCTGACTTGCATTAATAAGAAATAAAAGACTTTTACTGAACATTATCATGCAGGGTCATGAGGTCGACCATTGATTCGGCTTTTAGAGAAATGACACTTAGAAATGTCTTAAGAAAATAAAGATAGAATTTTTCTATTATCATTATAATCATCATCTTTCTTCAATTTTCATGATTTTATACTTTCCATCTTTCATTTCCTTTATAGATTTCTTTTCTCTCTCTTTCACTGACTTATCATTTCTCTTGTCAGACACAATCTTACATCCTGGATTGTTTATGGGCGTGGATCAGTTCAATTGCTGTGTTAGCGTGTGTGTGTGTATAAGAGAGGGAGGGAGAGGGAGAGAGAGAGAGAGAGAGAGAGAGAGAGAGAGCGAGAGACAAGTAGACAAACAGAGTAAGAAAGAAAGAGAGAGAGAGAGAGAGAGAGAGAGAGAGAGAGAGAGAGAGAGAGAGAGAGAGAGAGAGAGAGAGAGAGAGAGAGAGAGAGAGAGAGGGAGGGAGGGAGGGAGGGAGAGAGAGAGAGAGAAAGAGAGAGAGAAAGCAAGAAAGAGAGAGAGAAAAAGAAAAAAAGAAAGCGAGAGCGAACGAGAAAACAAGTGAAGGAAAGAAAGAGAAAAAAGAATCAAAGACAAAGAGAACTAGAGAGAGAAAGATCAAGAGCGAGAGAGCGAGAGAGCGAGAGACAGAGGCACCTTACGCCCCACCTCTCCAGCTCCTCTCCCGTGGTTATCCCCTCAGCATCAAATACCTCTAATATCTCGAGAGAAAGTCCGAGATCTTGAGTCGAAGGAAAGCTCTCTTAGTTATCCTTACATTATCCCTAATGATATGGTCGGCTCCTGGGAACCTAAGTCTTGGTGGTACGTTTGATTGGTACGTTTGGTATGGTACGTTTGGTATGGGTTCGTTTGGTATGGGTACGTTTAATTGGTATGTTTGAATGGTACGTTTAATTGGTACGTTTGAAAGGTACGTTTAATTGGTATGGGTGCGTACCGTGTATATGAATGGTAAGTTTGAATGGTAGGTTTGAATGGTACGTTTGGTATGGGTACGTTTGGTATGGGTACGTTTAATTGGTACGTTTGAAAGGTACGTTTAATTGGTATGGGTGCGTACCGTGTATATGAATGGTAAGTTTGAATGGTAGGTTTGAATGGTACGTTTGAATGGTACGTTTGAAAGGTACGTTTGAATGGTGCGTTTAATTGGTACGTTTGAAAGGTATGTTTAATTGGTATGGGTGCGTACCGTGTACATGAATGGTAAGTTTGAATGGTACGTTTGGTATGGGTACGTTTGGTATGGGTACGTTTGGTATGGGTACGTTTGGTATGGGTACGTTTGAATGGTACGTTTCAATGGTACGTTTAATTGGTATGTTTGGTATTGATGCGTACCGTGTATATGAATGGTAGATTTGAATGGTACGTTTGAATGGTACGTGTGGTTAGTGTGGTTGTGTCTTTCCTTTCAACTGATTGATTTTAATTTGATGTTTTTTTATCATGTAGTTTTAATCTTTTCATTGCTGTCATTATCATTCCTCTTCTTACTTTTTTCGTATTATTATTATTATCATTATTACTGTTATTTCTATGATTGTTATTGTTATTATGATTATCATCATCATCAGTAGTAGTATTTTAACATCATTAACATTATCATTATCATTATCATTATCATCATCATCATCATCGTTATCATCATTATCATTTCATCAGTGCCTTTATCATCATTGTTATCATTATTCTCCTTACTATCATGCTCATCACCATCAACAATAGTAGCAGTAGTATCCTCCTCATCACACACCATCATCATCACCATCATCACACACCATCACCATCATCACCTTCACCATCATCACCATCACCAAAATCACCATCATCACTATCATAACCATCATCACCATCACCACCATCACCATCATCACACACCATCATCACTACCATCACCATCACCACCTTCACCATCATCACCATCACCAAAATCACCATCATCATCATCATAACCATCATCATCATCACCTTCACCACCATCACCATCATCACCACCATCAGCATCATCACACACCATCACCATTATCACACACCATCACCATCATCATCATCACACACCATCAACACCATCACCACCATCATCACAAACAACAACACTATCGTCCCATGTTTTCACTTATCCCTCGCCTCATCACTACTCATCTATGTGT
>BOPN01005215.1:7500-10000 GCA_017312705.2 Penaeus japonicus
TATATACATATATATATATATATGTATATATATATGTATATACATAAATATATACACATATATACAATAATATAATAATATATCATCATATTAATTCAAATGCACTTCCATCTACCTGTATTAAAAATCATTTTGCAATCTGAATTAGAAATTGGTCGCTGAAAACTGTATTTGCGAAGAGAGTCAGATGTCGCCATATTTACTTTCAACGAGATGGTACAAAAGAGTTTACTGATTTCATCTGTTTTTCTCATATTTGGTTGTGATTTACCGGATATGTTTATAGGAAATGTAGTTCATGATAGTGTCATCATTGTGTGAAAACATCAAATATCCTTATCATATTTTAAACTTTAGAAATGCAAATGATAAAAAAGGCGGGAAAAAATACGAGCGTAATTATTTTCTTCTCGCGTGCAAATATTCCCAAGAATGATGAAAAAAAAGAAAAAAAAGGAAAGCTAAAAAAAAATAACAAATAAACAAACAAACAAACAACATACATTTCCCAATATGCATAGAAGCAAAGTTCCTAGGCGACATAAATGGTTCTCTTGAGATTTCTACTTTGGGTTCGGATCCTCTGGAAGTACCGGAACGGCGCGAGACAGGCGTGTTTGTAGAGAGCTTCGCCATGTTGACACTTGAGGGCGGGGGGGAGGGAGGGGGGACTGAAGGGGAGGGGAAAGAGGGAGGGAGAGGGAAAGGGGGAGGGGAAGAGAGTGACAGGGAGAGGAAGTGAGGGAGAGAGAAAGAGAGAGGGAGAGAGAGAGAGAGAATGACAGAGAGAGAAAGAGAGAAATAGATAGACAGATAGTGAGAGAGAGAGAGAGATAGTAAGAGAGAGAGATAGTAAGAGAGAGAGAGACAGAGAGAGAGAATGAAAGAGAAAAAAGAAAGAGAGAGTGAAAATGAAAGAGAAAAAAAGAAAGAGAGAAAGAGAATGAAAGAGAAGGAGAGGGAGAGAGAGATAGAGAGAGAATGAAAGAGAAAGAGAGAAAAAGAGAAATAATGTTAGATAACTCGAAAAAGAATCATAGAGGGTTGGAATGGACGAGGAAGAAAACACGAAAGTTAAGAAAAGCAAATAAAAAAAAAGTACAAAAATTAGAAAGATAACCAACATGAACAACACTGGGTGATTGAGAAAATTATATCGATAGTAATAATCATCATAATAGCACTAAGAACGTTATTATCAACTCCATCACCACTATCATCATCCTATCATCATTTTCACTGTTGTCGTTATTACTATCATCACAATTCTATTATCAATATTATCTTATCAAAGCGAGAAGTCCAAACTTTCCTGATAGCCGAAAGGTAATCTGTGGAAATAATACGTTACCTTACAGCGCGTACGGCGATTTTAGAAGATAGCTTACATGTGATCTTAAGATTAAGATTATTTTCGCGGAAATTCTCAGTCGTTGCGCATTCCGCTCGTCATTTGATGCGCTATGTTCGGGTTGGTAGTTTAGTCGAAGTCGAAGTTGAAGCCGCCGTCACTATCTGTGCGTGTTGTTCTTTCTTTCTTTCTTTTTTTTTTTTCTTTTTTTTTTTTTTGAGAGAGAGAGAGAGAGTAAGTTTCATACGTAAACGTGTAATTATATATTGAAAAGTTACTCGAATATATCACAGCTAGATGACATACGATGATGAATGATAGTCCTTATTTCAAAACATTTCCATAAATACACACAAAAATAATCTTCTAAATGCCTACCAACAACAATAAAAAAATAAAAAATAAAAAGGTTCCTACATCTGATAACAAATTACAACAACGATACTGGGCGTTCGCATAGTAATCCGTCAGTGAATGCGGCTTCAAGAACGCTGTTTGTTTACATTGATGTGACTTGGCAAACGTGCTGTCAGGAAGTGTTACTAAGGCAATGATGAATGTTGTGGGAATGGAAGGGAGGTCGGTGGGACATGAGAACAGCTGATGGAAGGAAATGGTTAGGGAGGGAGGGAGGGAGAGAGAGAAAGGGAGAGAGAGGATGGTTAGGGAGGGAGGAGGAGGGACGGAAAGAGAGAGGGAGAAGGAGGGGGAGGAGGGAGGGAAAGAGAGAGAGGGGAGAAGGAGGGGGGAGGAGGGAGGGAAAGAGAGAGGGGAGAAGGAAGGGGGAAAGAGAGAAGGAGAAGGAGAGGAAGAGAGAGGAGGAAGGAGGGGTAGGGAGAGAGAGAGGGGAGGGAAAGAGAGAAAAGAGGGGAAGAAGGAGAGGTGGGGAGAGAGAGAGATTGAGAGAGAGTGTGTGTGATAGAGAGAGAGAAAGAGAGAGAGAGAGCATGCGAGCAAGAGACAGATAGAAAGATAGATTGTGAAAGGCTAGTAAATATTTATAGAGAGAAACAATTGGAGGAAGAAGATTGAGATATCAATATATAGAGAGAGAAGTGCGAGGAAGAAAAAGACTGAGAAAGAAAAAGTTGGAAAGAGAGAGGGAGAGAGAGAGAGAGTGAGAGAGAAAGAAAGAGAAAGAGAGAATCA
>BOPN01005215.1:35000-37500 GCA_017312705.2 Penaeus japonicus
TGTTTGAAATAAACGTTCATAAATGGCTTACTTCAGACTTAACAATTCTCCCTGTTCTTTGTTTCCAGGCAACTCAAATCCTACTTTTAGATACGGTATTCTTTCTATTTCCTCATAACCTTCTTGCCTGTCAGGTCCTTGGGTCATCTACTTCGGCAGAATGTACTTTCTGTCCTTTCGTTTTCCAGAGATGCGGTTTTCGTTTCCTCCAGCCCTGTCTTTTCCCCAGTTTTTGTTCTAATTACCAATGAATTTTCCTTCTCCCTGCCCCTTCCCATTCCCAGTGAGTACCTACTCTGATTTCAAGCCTGTTTTTTGTTTTACTTGCTGTAGCCCTATCCGGTCTCCTATTCCATGGCAAGTCGCAAATTCACGTGTCCTATCCCTGGCGAATTTTGTTTTCTCCTAATGTCATCTATATAGCCATTTTCCTTTCCTCAACGCTATCCTATGCATCTACATCATTACGTTGTCCATACGCCCATTTTCCTTTCCGTAACGCTGCCTTATTCCGACAAACTATTCCTATATTTTATCCAGAAAAAAGTAGACTCGAGGGAGGGAGGGAGAGAGGTAGAAAGGTAGAGAGGGAGGGAGGGAGAGAAGGAGAAAGGGAGATAGAGAAATAGGTAAAGAGGGAGAGAGGAAGGGAGGGAGGGAGGGAGGAAGGGAGGGAGGGAGGGAGGGAGGGAGGGAGGAAGGGAGGGAGGGAGGGAGTGAGAGAGGGAAGGAGAGAGAGAAAGAGAGAGAGAGAGAGAGAGAGAGAGAGAGAGAGAGAGAGAGAGAATAAAAACTAAATTCAGCGACTTCTAATAGCTATTCATGAATCTCGGTCTAAATAAGTAACAAGTACTCACTTAAACCATGAGACAGACTGTGAAAATTACATAGCGAAAAAAACACAAACCATTTTGAATCAACGTCTTTAAGTCCAAAGTAAACATCATTGCAAAACACAAAAGCTCAATTCCAGACTAATTACTTCAATAATCATGGTCACACTTTCGAATCAATTAAGGGAAGGGGAAGTTTAAGGAAGTTTAGGTTGTAGAAACGTTGCCAGATGCACGACTTATTTACGAAAAGTTCACTTGTTAACGAGGTAATGGACTAGTTAACCGGGTGACATTTTGGGAGCTAAAAGACAAGGTTATTAGCTGACTTTATTTCATTTTGATTGGCTTATGGACTAGTAGACATAGACACACACACGTGTACACATATGTTCAGGTATACTTATATTTATAGATATAACCGGATAGATGGCACGTTAAGAGAAATAGAAGGAAAGAGAGAGAGAGATGGAAAGACGTAGAAAGGGAGGGAGAGAGGGAGGGAAGAAGAATGGGAGAGAGGGGAAAAGAGAGAGGGGGAAAAAGAGGCAAAGAGAGAGAGAGAGAGAGAGAGAGATAATGAAAGACAGAAACAAACTAAGCAATAAAAAAAAAAAATCACAAAATCGACAAAACCCACCTCACCCCCTCACCCCTCCCCCCCCCCCCCCCCCAAAAAAAAAAAAAAAATCAACGGAGTGAAAGAGCCTATTCCCTACGACCGATCCAGCTAAGCCTATCCGCCGGCTCCTCCGCCCGCACGCCCGCTAATATGGGTCGCCGATGAACTCGTTGCGTCTTTGAACTTTCCGTAGCGAGTGAAAGTGTCGGCGGCGAGTCGGCGAGGCATACGGAGGGTAAAACACATGTGCGACCTTTGGAGGAATGTGTAGAGGAAGGTGGGGGAAGGGAAGGGGGTGGGGGAGGGGGGGGAAGATGAGTGTGTGGCGGGGAAGGGGGGAAGGGAGAAGGGGGAAATATGTATATATATATATATCTTTTGTATTAACACAGCTATTCAGCATCTAGACGTTGATTTATATATATATATATGTATGTATGTATATATGTATATATATATACATATATGTTAAAGTACATACACATGGCCACACACATACACGCATATGTACACGTGTGCACACCGAATTATATGGTATTGTATAGTCTTTGAATAGTAAAATAATAATAATAATAATGATAAAATAATGATAATAATGATAATAATAATAAGGTGATACAGAAATTAAGCAATACCAAATTTCTGATTCTTCGGGAGAGAGAAAACAGTGATAAATTATATCAAAGAGAGAAAAATAAATCAAAATAATGAAATACAAAACAAAAGAAAACAACAGAAAAAAGGATAGTTACAAAAAAAAAATACAATCATGACAATGGCATACTTCTTCTATCCATAGGAGATGCCGCCATTCTACCCTTCCTTTCTACTTTCCTTCGGGCAATGATTATGAAATGAAGAAAGTGAGATTTTTTTCTTCTCTCTCTCTCTCTCTCTCTCTGTTTCGTTTAGTCTCCCTATCTCTCTCTCTCTCTCTCTACCTCTCGTTCTTTTTCTCTCTCTCTACCTCTCGTTCTCTCTCTCTCTGTCTCTGTCTCTCGTTCTCTCTCTCTCTCTCACCCTATCTCTCTCTCTCCCTCTCTCT
>BOPN01005215.1:52500-55000 GCA_017312705.2 Penaeus japonicus
TAGCTAAATAGAAAGAGAGAGAGAGAGTTGTATTTGTACGTCTACATGTTTATTTTTTTATGAAAGCGCTTACTCAAGTCACTATGTATTTCAAATTCAATTCACAACTACCAGTGTTTTTTGTCTCACGTTTATAAATATTTGTTATTTTGTAATTAATCTGTATATCAATATCTATTCAACAAAGATAATCTTGCACATGGAACAATACTTTGATTTTCTTAATTTCCTTCGTACAGAAATATTTATTTGCATTTAGAGTTATTTCAGCTGTAACAGAAAACAAAAATATTATAAGAGTCAATAGATAAAAAGATAGAGAGAGAAGATGTTCAAATTGAACGAAATCATTTTAATTATATGCGGTACAACACAACTTACGTCATCGGATGGCGCCATTTAACGTTACGTTGTTACGTGCCTTCATTTCAGGTAATGTCTGCTGTCTTTTATTACATGGAACAACAACCAGAAAGACTGTATATTTGTCTCAGTCTAGTTTCGTTACGCAAGAGCAAGAGCGAGCGAAATGGTCAAGTTTTTACAGCTCCTTTAAAAGTTTTACGATAACAGTGCATGAGAGAGGGGAATCTTGCCCGCAGACTGGCGGATGTACGATAACGCACGCTCAGCAAATTCACGATATTCAATCTAAAACTCAATCTAAGGGTAAATAACTGTTACAAATAACCTCCAGTTATCATATAGCAGTGAGATAACTTCCTTTTTTATGATATCGTACTTACTTTATGCTCTATTTCCATAAAAGGAGTAGTTGACATTTTCTCTGTTGTCATGTGAAATGGCTAACCTCGTAAATTTCGGAAAGTCGACGTTCCATAAATTCATTAACATAATCGTCTTTTGTCATGTCTTTTGTTTCGGGTTCTCAAGGTGACATGAATCAGTCAAACGCATTAGAAATTTCAGAATAGTGTATTTTAATGATAATAATACAGATGAAAGGGATAACAGTGATGTTGATATAATATTAATGATGAAAATACTAATGGAGGTGATCATGGTAATGATAATAATGATAATAGCAATAATGAAAAGGATGGTAATGATAATGATAATGATGATAGTGACGATAATGAAAATAATAATGATGATGATATTAATAATAGCAATGACATCAGTCATAATGATAATAGTAATGATAATGATAATAATGATAATTATAGCATTAATGATATTATGGATAATGATAATAATAACGATAAAGCTTATGATGATAATTATGATAATGATAAAGTTTATAATGATGATAATGATAATGATGGCATTAATAGTAATATTAATGAGAATAATAACAATGATAATGATCATAATGATAGTCATGATAATGATAATGATTATATTGCTAATGATAGTGACAACTATTCAATAACAGCTAATACTATCACTGATAATGCTGACAAAGATAATAACAGTAGTAATGATAATGATAATGATAATAACAACAATGATAATAATCTCAATAATAATAATACTAATGATAATGATAATGATAATAATAATGATAATGATAATAATATCAATAATAATGATTATGATCGTAATGAAAATGACAATGATGAAAATATTTGGAAAGATAAAAAATAGAAAAATAACAAAAAATAACACTGACAACAATAAAGATAATGTTTATGATAATACAACTGATAATCTTTTTATACTTGTAACGATAATGATATTGATGATAATGATAATGATGATAATAATAATGATGGTAATTTTCTTGCTGATATGAATTTATCAACAACATGACAATGATGATAATGATGATGATAACAAATCTGATTATCATCATCATCACAAAAGCGATAAATATGATAAGCCTCACAATGATATGTGTTAATGATGACTATGATAACAATAATGCTGATAGTAATGATACCGATGATAATAATGATGACAATGATGATGATGATTATAATGACGATAATAAGGATGATCTTGATAATGAAAATGATTATTATGATAATAATACTAATGATAATGATAATAGTACTACTAATGATAATGAAAAATAATAATATCAATAATGATGATAATGATAATAACGATATTTCTTCCAAAACAAAACAAAAAGAATATAAATAGAATAAAATAAAATAAAATCTGGGTCATATATTTTTTTCCCCAAGGTTCTCTAGGAAAGGGGAGAGAGACCTTTATAGGCCGAAGCGAATTTTATCACAACCTTAGGAATTAAGGAATTTATTTGCCATAAAAAAGAGTGTATTTCGCGAATTTTAGGAATGAGAGGGAAAAAAATACAATAACAAATTATCTCTCACTCCGATGTTTTGGGGGATGACGGGGGGGGAGGGGGTGGTGAGAGAGAGAGAGAGAGAGAGAGAGAGAGAGAGAGAGAGAGAGAGAGAGAGAGAGAGAGAGAGAGAGAGAGAGAGAGAGAGAGAGAGAGATACATATATACATATATATATATATATGTATATATATATATATATATATATATATATATATATAT